>JAIGNY010000912.1:765000-927500 GCA_020152595.1 Chiridota heheva
CAATAGCAAATGTTTTGTAAAGTTCGCAAACAAGAATACCCGCAAGTCACGGCAAAAAGATGTTACCGGTAAAATTGTATTCAAATTGCCAAATTATAAGCAAAGTATTAGGTTAATCCCGCCATGAGGTTTTTCAGCTTTCAATTATCCGCGATGCAAGGTTTGCGTTATTGCATATACTTAAATTGATCAAGAAACTTTACTCAGCCTTATTTTTTGTGGTTAAAGCTGTTGCGATTTGGGGGCCATATGATGATTTAGGGGACGAAGCCCCTGTTCCGTTCTCCTCCTTGACTATACACCAAGTGCTAGACTGTTCAGACTACTGAGAACCAGAATTTCAATGTCAATATATTGTGATATAGGAAACAAAACAGTGAATTGGCATGTTACTGAGTAACACGAGCCGCAACTGGCCGGCTAAAACCGGTCTTTTCGGCAGGGGTGCTTTGTAACAAAATATGTTGGTCGTGGCCTAGGAAAATAATGAGCTAATCATATTTTCCTCCATTGCATAATTTGTGTAAAAACGAATTCAGAAGGAACTCTCACAATTCATAGGATACAAACTGATTTCAAATAACCCTATTATTGTTATTTGCCCTCATTCTCCTTCACGTCACCCGTCTTATAATGCCCAATTCTAAGACTCACGTCACCCACGCGAGCTTATAATGACCATGCTAAGACTCACGTTACCCACGAGAGTTTATAATGACCATGCTAAGACTCACGTTACCCACGAGAGCTTATAATGACCATGCTGAGACGCCCTTCTTCTCCTCCTCCCCATGCAGGATTGATCGAGATCCTTGCTTATGACAAGCGCCACACGAAACTTCATGATGAGATCCATCGAATGGTGAACTTTTTCGGCACCATCTTCTATTACATGATCTTTGCTGACGTCACGTCGGCTTCTCCCTAATCAGCGAACAGAAGGCCTCTATGTTTCCCAGGTCCTGTATGTGAGAACATTATCCGAGCCCTGCTTGATCCCAACCCAGCAAGCCGCATTGCTGTTACAGACCTGAATCAACTGTTTGAGGTCAATGAGCCGCTCCTGGACTCTGCGCAGGAGGTTGACTCGGATCCGTTGCGTCATATTCTGCTGGCAAGCTCTTTGCTGCTGGTAACTAATTTTGTGTAATTGTAAGTTTTTCACAACAGATTATCATCTTTTATCATCATTCTGCTATTTCGATCAATTCCGTCAGTTATAAACCCATCTATCATAATGGACGAGAAAATGAATAGACCAAGTAATACAATTTAGTACTAAGCTTTCTCCTGTCAATTTTTTTTCTTCAGATTCATGACCGTCCAGCACCTGAGCCAGAGCCACGATTTTGAATCCGTGATGCTGTCAGGAAACAGAACATACGTGATCCTGAAAATCCCACAATTGCTCAACACTTTGTGGAAATAATGGGGTACGCGCTTAAAGAAAATCTTGGAGCCGGAGGATTCGGACAAGTATTCATTGGTGCTGAAAAATCGCGTTCGGATGGACCAAGCAAAGAGGTGTGTATTGGCTGATTGGACAGATAAGCAACGATTTGATTCATAAAATAAGGTTCCAAACACGAAGTTCGGACAGATTCGAAAGACTGGGGACTGCGGGGCCGTGACCGTTTGTCCCTTTTTTTCTAAGGTCTAAAAAGTGAAAAAGCATCCTTTGTAGAGATGAAAGTAATATTGAAACAATGAATAATAATACAATTATCTTCACTTTTAGATAAGCATTTGAGTAATCTTTGAACCAAGGTGTTTTCATTTTATTCTCTTCAGGTTGCTGTGAAGTTCACTAAGCACGTTAATTACACCAATTGGGTTCAGTTACCAAATGGGAGTTGGATCCCTAACAAAGTACTTGCCTTAAGAGAACTGCACCGCGTTGATTGTGTGATCGACCTTCTTAAGTACGACGAGTGCTCCATTGGACCTTGCAAATACTCCGTCATAATCATGGAGAAACCATCTGGGTGTATGTCCCTCTGCGACCTTATCAGTTCTGAGACGAAATTCAACGAGAGCAAGTCGTTTGATTTCCTTGGTCAGTTAGTCTCTGCCGCAGCCGTTCTTCATCAGTCTGGCTGGACTCATTGTGATTTGAAGCCGAATAATATATTGGTCATACCAGGAAATGAACTAATGATATTTGACTTTGGTATGGCTATGAAGCACAACGACGGCAAATCGCCTTTACTGAGAGGAAGGACCAACAAAAGCTACGCTAAATATTCCACCATTTGTCTCCCGGAACGCAATAAACTTTTTGAGACGTTTGCTGGACCCAAATCCCGCCACCAGATTCATTCACTCTCAGTGAAGTGAGTCACGTGAACAGTCAGGGCGTATTGAACAATTCTTATTTATGGCCTTCGCGCCCCAAAATGAGTGGTCTCCATAGACAGTCACAGAAAATGTTTGAAACAAGCCTTCTTTCAATTGGACTTATTTGAAGATGCTCCACTCATTTTACAATCATAAACAGAGGTAGAAGGTAACTAGGGGAGGGTTCGGGGCATGCACGGGATTACAGACGGTGTTACTGTTTTGTAACACTATGCACTTATTGTCGTCAATGTTGTTGAAAGAATCGGAGAACCAACCATCGCTTAGCAAAGGGTTATTTATAGTACATAAAGAAAGTATTATATCCAACTTAAAAAGTATCATGCACAAAGGGCTGCTTGAATAAATGTACTGAATAAAGCGCCGATATCCTTCACTGTTTTGATATTGTTTTAATAGCAGAAGAGTTTGAATTAATAACAACGAATATGATCTCATTAGAATACTGTCATCAGCTGTTTATAGCAAAAGAATCTTTTAAGAAGTGCCAATAGTCTATTACACGGGACAATCATAGGCGGGATTTGCTTACTGAAAGTGTAGGAGGGAGGGGGGGGGGGGGGGAGTTACGTTAAGATACCAAAAATCACCATACCAAAATTCTAAACTCGAAAACAGTGGGGGGAAAGGGCATTTCTAACTCCCCAAATCCCACCTATCAGCCTATTTCACCCACAAGGGTCTAGAAGAAATTCCTTTAAGATTGTTGTTCTTTTTTCAAAGCGTTATTTGCGCCCCTTGATACTCCGGAAGCATGCCTATTTATAGGAAGATTTATAACACACGAGAATATTAAAGTCATGCAGCCATATTGTTGAGATGTTGCGATAAAATGTCATAGTTTCTAATTTATGTACTTGAAATATCAAAATTCATGTGGAAAAACATTTGAATATTCAAAATGGCCGTTTCACGCCTAAAAGTCTAGCTCTATTGTCTATTTAATCTATCAGTCTATTATTTCGAAAACGGTGTGGTGAACATATCAAATGGGAGTGGAAACGTTGTAGTCATGAAGGTATTTTCAGAGGTTTTAATTTTCCCCTAACAAAGATATTTTTTCCAGACGTATTTCAAATTTTAAAAATGTAACATTGCATAAGGCGTTAACGTTAGGATAGCAAAGGATCAAGGGAAATATCACAAAATGGCCGCTTCTATGTAGCAAAATGTTCCCATTAATCCCATTAATAGGCATGCTACCGGACTGTGTTGCTTGATAACAGTTGTAATGCTCCATATTGTTTTAAATAATGTCAGTTTTCTTCAGAAAAAGTCAAGTGTTCATTCCTCATAAGTTTCTCCCAACCATTTCCATAGGCATGTGAACTAAATGGTTTCACTATGTTCTGACTCACATGTTAACACTCTAGGATTGCTAGCAGGCTGGTACTCATTTTACAGTTTTAAAGCTGAGTGGACTGGAGCAAGTAGCTAGAGTAAAGTCTCTTGCTGAAGGACACAAATACATGACTGTACAACGATCGCGACGGGAATCGAATACGGTATAGCTTTCGTATACGGGCATGACTCTTTAACCCAGCAAACACAAAACGTCCAAAAAACGTTTTGGTTAGTTTCTAAATTGATCTTTTACGTCTTCGTCTTAAAAAAATAATAATAATAAATACAAATTAAAAGAACGTCCATTAAACGTCTATAAAACGTTATGGCTAGGTTCTAAGTTGGTATTTTACGTCTGTAATTGATATTTGAATGATAACCAGCAGTTTCAAGTCCGTCTTTTGTAGGTTTTATGTAGGTCATCAGAAAAGGTTTTCTGGACGTGCCAAAACCCTCCACACAAATACGTTTTTAAAACCTTTTTAAAAAACGTTTTTAAAACTTCAAAGATACGTTTAGAAAACTTTTTAAAATGTAGAATTGTTTCTGGGTTAAATAGTACCCCAAAAGAATGAATATAGTGAAACAGGTTTTCATGACTATTTTTGGCACTTTTTAATTTGTAATTTTTGTTTTGTGCAGGGGGCAGTGTCCCACCTTATGGCGTTCCTGATCTCTCAGATACCACCATTTTAGTGTCAACACATGTTAAATAGTCCCCCCGAACAGCCAAAAGAATGAAAGTAGTTTTACAGATTTGTATGACTATTTTTGGCACGGTTTAATTTGTATTCTTTGTTTTGTGCACGGGACAGTGCCCCCCCCCCCACCCCCTCCACACACACACCTTATGGCGTTTCTTGCTGTCTCATATAACGCGATTTTTAGTGTTAACCCATGTTAAATAGTTCCCCTAAGGAATGATTATAGTGAAACACTTAGGTTTTCGTCACTATTTTTTGCACGGTTTAAATTGCAATCTTTGTTTTGTGCAGGGGGCAGTGCTCCACACCTTGTGTTGTTTCTTGATCTCTCAGATAATCACCATTTTTTGGTGTCAACCCATGTTAAATAGTGTGAAACACTGGTTTTCATGACTATTTTTGCACGGTTTAAATTGCAATTTTTGTACTATGCAGGGGCAGTGCCTCCACCATGTGGCGGTTCTTAATCTTTCAGACACCGCAATTTTTAGTGTAAAACCATGTTAAATAGTAGAATGAGTGTAGTGAAATAGGTTTTCATGACTATTTTTGCACGGTTTAAATTACAATAATTGTAATCTTTGTTTTGTGCAGGGGGCAGTGTTCCCCACCTTGTGCACAGATATCTATGCAGTTTTAATTTCTCAAATACCGTATGCAAATGATAAGATTGTCCCATTTTAAAGGGACTCACTTATACAGTTTAAATTTCTCAAATACATATGCAAATAATGAAATTGTCCCATTGTAGAGGGACTCGCTTATACAGTAATTATAGTTTAAATTTCTCAAATACATATAGGTCTATGCAAAAAATGAAATTGTCCCATTGTAGAGGGACTCACGTATACAGTTTAAATTTCTCAAAAAAAAATCCAAGAAATTAAACTATGATTTATTTTTACAGAAACTGTCCTTTGTTGTTCAACACCCTCACATTTCAGTAGCCAGTTTCCTTAACTCCACAGCTCTGCTGGTACTTATTTCACAGCTGAGTGGACTGGAGCAATTCGACTAGAGTGCCTTGCTTGAGAACATAGTGCGGCACTCATTTTTTTTCCTCTCCCACTTGCAAAGTTGTAGGAAGTATTCTGCACTAATTTTGTTTAATAATGGTCAAAATGGCTTATCATTGGGAGAAAATGTCCGATGACCTTGCTTTGCTTTTCGTAAATTGTAGAAAGACAGATTATTGTTTTGCAGAATCAAAATATTACCAACGCAGACAAATGTCGGCAGTGATTTTGGAAGAAGAAAAAAAATAGCCATTAGAAGCGTGCATAATGTTATAGTTTGACTTTATAATGTCAACAATTGGGTTCGAATTGGTTTTTCTATATATTCTTTTAAATTTGTTTGCAGCTGCCTATCGAGTGTTCTGAGTGTTCACTTTTATTTCAGTTAATAATTTGTCTCTTCTGTGTAGTAAGGGTAATTGTAACATGCAAAGTGAGACAATGTACAAAATATGCAGACAAATACTGAAAATCTAAGTCAGGGCTCCACTTGTATACAAATTGTCCACCTGCAAAAGGAATCACTTTTGCACTTAAGATTTCTCACACACAGAGATAAACCTTGGACTTTTATTGATTTGATTACTGTCCACATCAAGATGTTGATTTATTAATTGTATACAGCGTTTTACAGTGTATAAAAAACCGTCAATGTTGGGTCAATTTGATATTATCTCCAAATAAGATGGATCTCTTCCATCTATCGCTTCTTGACGTCATTCGTACCTCCCCTATGTTTTTCATTTAAATGCCCATCAACTTTACCTTTTCAAAATTGATTAATATTGACTGTGTGTCATTCATCCCTCACGCCCAATAAAAGAAATAAGAAAAACATCTGCGCCAAAGCTTATGCACAAACATTTGACCAATTATTACTGGGAATTGATAATGTAAAACTTCATCTTGAATTATTGTACTGTTGGCTACACTGGGTAACACTCAATGTGTCCGAACTTCCCCTAATTAGTCCGGGAGCATGGAACATTTATAACACACGAGAATATTGAAGTCATGCAGCCATATTGTTCAGATGTTGAGAAAAAATGTCATAGTTTATAATTTATGTACTTGAAATATTAAAAATCATTGTGTTGAAAAACATTTGAACTTTCCAAATGGCCGTTTTGCGCCTAAAAGCCTTACTCTATTGTCTATTTTATCTAATATTTCGAAACGGTGTGGTGAACATTTCAAATGGGAGTGGAAAAGTTGTAGCCATGACAGTAATGAAGGTATTTTCAGAGGTTTTAAGTTTCCCTTAACATATTTTTCCCAGACGTATTTCAAATTTGAAAAATGTAACATTGCATAAGGCTTTAACGTTAGGATGATAAAGGATCGTGGGAAATATCACAAAATGGCGGCTTCCATGTAGCAAAATATTCCCATTAATAGGACCATTTATGTTTCCATTAATAGGCATGCTACCGGACTGCTAATAAAGTTTGTGATGGCATGCAAGTTTGGTTATTGTTTGATGACGTCAATATACTAATTTCTTGCCATCCAATGCAATTCAAAAGTCTATTTCCATTCAATGAAACAAGGAAAGGCTTCTCTACATTCCCAATGTATTTAATTAAAGGACATAAAATCTTCATCACTGTGTGTAAAACACATATGCAAATTGAAAATATCTCACAGAAAATGTTTACAATAGCAATTTATGAAATTGAAGCCTTTAAAAACTTACTTATTTTGTCTAACAGGAGACGAACAACATATACCCTAGGCCAAACATGCCAATGATCAGAAGCATAAAGAGAAAGAAAAGAAGTATGACATGTCCTATGTCGGGCATATGGTTTCATAACAAACAAAAAATGTCTACAGGTATTAAGTAACACATTTTGCACAGAAATATAATCTGTGAACATCTATATATGCACAACTGTAGCTATTCTTAAACACATTTGCTCCTCCTTATTTCAACATGAAACTAGAAATGTGCAGATCAATAAATCTTGATGCATTAAACCTTAACCCCTGTGCTAAGTTTCATGAATGTACATCATTCCTATCTCAATCAAAAATGTATTTTTCTTTATTATGCAAATTAGCTAATGAGTATGCACACATAACCCCGATCATGTCCATTTTGAAAATACTTTAGACCTTAACTACTGTGATAAGTTCCATAACTGTGCATCTTTCCTATTTCAATCAATGAGCTTAGGTTAAACATTTTCATTAAAATCTATTGCTATGCAAATCACCTGATTAATATGCATTAATCAGCTCGGCACTAAAAGTGAATAAAGAACATTTGACATTTGACCACTAACTCACTTTTCATGATTATCCATCATATATATTGTTTATGAGAAATCCAAACAAAAAGAAATCATTATTATGCAAATTACCCAATGAGTATGCACACACAATCCCCCAATTATGCCCATTTTGAAGATACTTTATACCATAACTACTGTGATAAGTTTCATGACTGTACATTATTCCTATCTCAATCAATGAGCTTAGGTTAAACATTTTCAATAAAATCTATTGTTATGCAATCACCTGATTAATATGCATTCATCAGCTCAGCACTAAACATCTAGAAAAGCATTTGACATTTGACCACTTATTCACTTTTCATGAGAAATCTGAAAAAATGTATTTTTCTTTTTATGCTAATTAGCTAATTAGTATGAACAAACAACCCGTCATCATGCTTATTTTAAAGATACATTAAACCTTAACTCCTATGCGAAGGTTCATGAATGTAAATCATTCCTATCTCAATCAATGAGCTCACGTTAAACATTTTCATTCAATTCTATTATTATGCAAATCACCTAATTAATATGCATTCATCAGTTTGGCACTAAAAGTCAAGAAAGAGTATTCAACATTTGACCAATAGCTAACTTTCCATGGTCATCCATCATATTGTTTATGGAGAAATTTATTTTACTTTATTATGCAAATTAGCTCATTAGTATGCACACACACATCCCCCCAAACTACGCCCATATGCCTATTGCCTGGAAATTGGCTAAAGTTGTTCCTTTACTTAAAAGAGGTAAAATAAATGAGTTGGAAAATTATCGCCCAATTTCTGTCTTGCCAATTGTTTCAAAAATTTTAGAAAGAGCTGTCCACATTCAGCTTTATTGTTATTAATCTAAAAATAATTGATTTAACAAGTGTCAAGATCTGGTTATATACCAAATCACACATGAGAAACAATGCTTTTAGATCTTGCCAATAAGACTTTCATAACCTTTTTTCTTCTTTTTATTTCATTAGAAGAGCACAAAGTGTTGTAATAAAGGGTTTACATCTACACCACATGAAGTCAATGTAGGTGTTCCCCAAGGCGCCATCTTGGGTCCCCTATTTGTCTATGATATGCCAAATCTGGTAAGCGAAGGTTCCTTAGCTTTATGCAGTTGATACCACCTTTACTGTCACAAGAAGTAGCATATCCGAGATAAATGAAAAGTGGAATAACTGTCATGTTATAAATAAATTGTTGAAAAACAACAATCTGGCATTAAAAATGGATAAAACTGAGATCATGACGATTTCAACACGGCAACGTAGGGTAAGGCAGAAAGGAATCCCGATGAATTGTTGGTGTTTATAGATGAGGTACATGTTGAGAACGTTGAAAATGCAAAATGTGTTGAAGTTCACAAAGATAAATATATAACTTACCATGATATGTTGATCAATTTAAATGTTAGGACTTTTATGTAAAATTTAACAGTTTTTGAACAGTTTAAGAAAGTGTGCAGGAGCTAAATTATACCACATTTCTTATATGCATCTACAGTATGGTTGGAACAATCGTCATTTGATATGCATAAATTATGCAAATTACATTAAAGATATGCACGTATAACTACTAATTCACAATTTGATATTCACACTTAAGGTTTATTACATGCATTAAAATGGGACTTTTCTAGCTTTATACAAAAGACAAAAATGCCTTATGATGTACAAATAAATGGTCTCACACCTGAGTATATAACCGATAACATGAAACATATTGTCCACCATCCGCCCAACATCAGGTATTCTCAACATTCCATTGCTGTCTCATTAGGCATATGGAATCTTTTAAAAAGTCCTTTGTTTCGCTGGTCCAAGATATTGAAAGTTAATGCACCTTGACTATAAAAGTCAAAAACCCTTGTCATTTTTATAAGAAAATTGAAATTGTTTGATGAATTTTAGATGTTTACTTTTGTATACAAGTTTCTTATATTTCTATTTCTTAAATTGCTCTTAATTGGTTTTATACATTTTCCTGAATTAAATTTGGTGTCAGCTTAAAAAGTTACTTTTAGTTTTTACCATTTAACTTTTGATTATATATTAGTTTTTGTTAAACTCAACTCATCTTATCTTACATACTAATCGTATTTCATATTTATATTCTATTCAATTATTTGTAAAATGTATTAATTTCTTCATTTTACTTAAAAACAGGGCCTCATTGTAAACCTGCCTTTAGCTGTATAAGCCACTCTGTATAAAGATTTGAATGAAGAAATAAAAATGAACCATGCTACTCTAGCCTATGTTACCATTCATCCTCAGAATAAAGACAGTATAGTGAGCCCAATTCTTTGCTATCCCCAATTTCGTGTACCCCATTACCGTCAAAAATTTACTTTCCATTTTGCGTTATATTATTAGTATTGTTCTCCAAATTGTGTTGGAGTTTGAGCGTTTTTACTGGTACACTTGGTGCACTTTTACACATTTACAATTATAGGTTAGGGTTCACTTGCAACCACGATTGAGCGAGTGAAACTTATTTCCAGGATGACAAAATTGCCAAAATTCAACAATCTATTATTTGTAAAGAAGATGATTTCGCTTTTCCATGTGCACTTTTTTTGTTGTTTTTATTTTGCCCCACTTTCTTCTATAATAGTATCCCTGTTTTAAACCAAGCAAAATAAGTTCTCAACAGCACAAAATTGGGTATCACCATCCTACTATTGTAAAGGTTCTGTGCTTCTTACAATTCTAGGCTTCAAAGTTTTAAAATAGTCTCGCTTCAATAAATTGTGTTGAACTGTTCAATGTGGCTCATAGATGTAGGCTATTAGTAAAATTAGAAGATACATTGACATGGCCTGACAAGGAATGTTATGACAAACAAGGCTACATATAAAGGCTTAGGTCCTACTGCAATATTCTTTATATAAAAAGAAACTTAAGTTATAGGCCCAACTATGTTTAGCTTGCAACAGAAGATGAAGAAAAAGATGTGCATAGGGGCCTAGCCATCAAAAGTTCTTAAAATAAAAAATAAAACAGATTTTAAGTAACCATCCCAATTATCATTCACCACTTGATCCATGATGCAGGACTACAAGTTGACTCTTGAACGTGTATTCAGTTATGATTTCACACCCAGTACAGCTTCCTGGTGCATCAGTACATATGAGTCCCAGCCACACACTTTTTTTGTGATACACCAGAAGATGTGAGACCAAGCCACGGAAAACATTAGAAGTAAAACCTTTCTTATTTAACAAAAAGCCTCACTATAGTTGAATTACATTAAGTGTTTACATGGTATATGTAGGTGTAACAGCCGTTGCCGTACACCTTTCTGTTCCAAAGGAATAAGTGAAGCCCAGCTTAATTTCATGGTAGTTAGACTCAAATCGATGAAAGGGATCTAAATCTGTTTTCCCAAAGTAAGCCGGTGTGTGCAGGGCCTCACTTTGCAAAAAGGCCTCACTTCTATAGTAAATATCTGCTCTCGGGCTTCACTTCTATTAAAATACCTGTGCGCCCACCCACCTACCAACCGACCAATCCACCCACCCACACACACGCACATATATATATATATATATATATATATATATATATATATATATATATATATATATATATATATATATATATATATATATATATATATATATATATATATATATATATATATATATATATATATATATATATATATATATATATATATATATATATATATATATATATATATATATATATATATATATATATATATATATATATATATATACATATATATATATATATATATATACATATATATATATCCATATATATCCATATATATATATATATATATATATATATATATATATATATATATATATATATATATATATATATATATATATATATATATATATATATATATATATATATATATATATATATATATATATATATATATATATATATATATATATATATATATATATATATATATATATATATATATATATATATATATGTATATATATATATATATCACATATGAAAGTGTCCCCCCTTCCCTCCCCTATCCGGGCATCAGACATTAAAACTTTGGTTGCTAGACTAGAGTTGGAAGTCGGCAACTTGGAGCATGGAAATCTTGTGGAACTGGGAGTCATGCGACTTTAGTCTGCGGGCCATTTTCAAAGAAAAAGAGTGCATTGCTTTATTTCCAGTGATGAACGATGAGAGGGGTATCTCCCTCGAGTCCCCTGCCCCACAAAGCCAGGAAAGGCAATTTGCCTGGAAATTTCATCCATCATCAGAAAATTGTCGTCCGACTTATGATCTTGAATTTTCCACTCATAATCTTTGTTTTTTTCTTCTGATTTTTCCAAATGATGATCCTGAAATAATTTTTATGATTTTGCTCAATCATAGGCCCCATCTCTCTCAGTTAAATTTGCCGCTTCATGATGAATCCTATATGACTCCAAATTTCCAATTGTGTCCGTTACGAACCACATTTTCTTTCATATCATTATTGAGCTTAATTGTTGTTTGAGAAACAAATAGATCATCTTCGTAGTGCAGGTCGGAAAAAAATGAAGTTTCACTCTGTTAAATTTGTACTGCTGGTCCATTTAAAAAAATATTTTCGTTGAATACTCATACTGCAGGGATCAAAATTAACTTCTTTCATACTGCAAGTATCAAAATTGTATAATTTCATACTGCAGTTACCAAAAGATATGTCATACTGCGGGTATGTTTTTCAGTTGGTGGGTTGCACACCCCGACCACTTTTAGTATGAAGTACCCCCCCCCCCCCACCACCACCCCCACCCCCTAGGAAGCTCCTTACCGCGAGTCAGTACGGTTTTAGGTCTCGTAGTTCTACTTCTATGGCATTATTAGAATTAATTGAAGAAATTACCATGTCATTGAACAATAAATAATCAACCATTGGAGTTTTTATTGATTTAAAAAAAAAAAAGCATTTGACACTGTTGAATAACTAGAGCATGGTTTCTAGGGGAATACTTCATGATTGGCTGACTACTTACTTGATTAATAGAATGTAACATATCCAAATCAACAATCTAAATTCAGATATAGTTTACGGAGTATACCACAGGGGTCTATCATTGGGCCAAAGTTTTTCATTCTATATGACTGATACTTGTAATGTCTCCAAATTGTTCAAATGACAAATATCGGCTCTCATGACTGCATGAGGATAGTGGATTGATAAGTAAGCCTAATGAGCTTTATAAATTTAATGTATGGTTTGCAGTTACAAGAATTATCTCTTACTCTTGCCAAAACTAATGATATGTTATGAAAGATGTACATCCTTGATGTTATTTACCAACCGCCGTATTAATTATAATTTGAAGATTAATGTAACTGAAGTTAATATTGAAAGAGTGTACATGTATGTGACAAAGTTGCTTGGTGTAGATCATAATCTAAACTGGAAAGAGCACATTGTTAATTTATCAAAAAATAAATAAAAAAATACTGTCTATAGAAGTATTGCATTTATTCATAAAGCCAGCCAAGACTTAAATATCGGTGACTCTATACTTTATTGCGCAATTTTCCTACCTTATCTCAATTAGGTATATTTTGCTGAAGTATGGGGAAATACATATAAAATATTATTACTCCATTGTTCTTACAACAAAAGAAGGTTATTCGTATTTTATGTAATGCAATTTTTTTCGACCAACTAACAAACTTTTCTACAAATTGAAAGCATTAAGATTATCACAAGTTATAGATTTCAGTACAGTATTATTTATGTTTAAGGCTTATCAGATGTCATTACAAGAGAACCTATACAAAACTATTTCTCATTGACATCCAATGATAGATATAACACAAGACAACAACATAATTTCAAACAAAAGTATGTGTGTAGAAGCTCCTTGGTAAGAGCAAGGAAAAAACAATTGTGCATCTCCACCTCAGGAGTCAAACTCTGGACAGCTGGAACTCGCTTGATCACTTGACGATAGTATGAAAAAATGTAAGACCTTAACTCCATTTTAAAAAGAACAAACAATATTAGTGGCATCTCAGGTATATCAAGATTAACTTTCAGTCACTAAAGGAGTCTTTTTTAACTCCATGGTCTGGTCTGACATAATCCTTATTTCATATAATAGAATTTGAAATAACAAATTTTTCTGAACAAGTTTCATACTCCCGAAGCAATCTAACACACCTTTTATAGTTATTGAAAGCTTTACTGCTATACTACTAAACAGTGGTATGGGAGCCACCATTTTGATTTAACATGTAGATTATGATGTCATCAGCCCAGCAGGATGTTGGAATGCTTTGTATTTTTTTTAAATCTACCTAAAGTTTTCTAGCTGAAGAGAAATTGTTTTTCTTATGTAATGGTCAAGGACATTTTTGTGTACACTTGAAACTATCAAAACATTCAATTGAAACCTTGTGTCACGTCATTTAAAAAGAAAAAATCTTTAATCACATTTATAAGGAAATACTTCAAATTCCTTATGTTTCTATTGGGGAATTTATGTCATCATGTACAATATTTCAATACAGACTTGAACAAAATGGCAGCCTACATGTGTCGAATTCAAACATGAAAAACTTCAGGTAGGAATAAGATTTTGACTTGCTGTTTTTGGTAGTTGGTTAAGATTTGTATCCTCTAGGCTATCATCAGATCATAGGAAATAATGTTTGTATCAGACTTTATGACTCCTTTAAGTTGTGCAAGTGTGTAATTGCCTAATCTTATCATTTCTTCTTTCTTTTCTTTTCTTTTTGATCATCATTTTTTTTTGTTCTCACAGATTTATTTTATGGTAATTTTTCATGTTTTTGTACACATTTATGTTTGTTTTATCACAAATTTTCCCGATCCATATGAATGTTGAAAATATTGTTCGGGAAAAACATTTTCTAAGTGTTACACAGTTTTTCACCTTTTCTATGCAATAATTTACAGATTAAACTCAAGATAAAGATAAAGAAAAACAAACGTATTTTGTTAATTTGAAAATGTATATAATTTGTCTGTTACACATATGTATTCATTGTCAAGCAAGGATGGTGTTATTTTTGGATACATTTTCGGCTATTAAGGCCTACGCCGATTGGAAGAACCTATATATTCTGTCGAAAATTTGAAGTCCTTAATTACGAAATTTGCCGATTTTATAATACCAATTTATCGGAAAATTTAGGTCCTCCACCCCACCAATTTTTTTAGATACGACAGGGGCATAGGAAAGGTCACTTCTCGAGGAGCAAGAACCCCTACAATTTCCGGATTATAAACGGACAATTGCACTGATAAATCCATTAAAAATTGCATGGTCATCAGGAAATTTTCAGTCGTAGGGGAATATCTTTTGCCTTTTTGGAAAATTCCACCAAAAATTCCGTTAAGTTTACCAAATTCTCTTTTAATTTGACCAATTTGTTCAGGATCCCTGGTTTAGGAGTTCGGTGGGAATATGGAGAATCTACCCATTGCAAGTGCCTCTCTTGAAGTGTTTGTGCCCCTTTGAGAGGCAGTGCCCGTTTTAAGATATTCATAGTGGGGGGCCAATACACAAAACGGACCTTTTTGATGAATTTTTGGCTCGTTATATGCCCCCCCCCCCTACCCCTCGATACCGAATTACTTAGCTTATTAAAGCTAAACATGGTTTTTTCTTTTTCTTTCAGTTTGGAATTAAACAAAACTCGAGTCTCTTTTAAACTGTTTAACGTGTAAATTTCCTTTATGTTTAACAGAAAGAAAGAACACAACGAATGCAAACAGGTGCGTAGGAAGAGTCTCCTCTCAACAGCTCAAGAGAGGGGGGAAATTTTCCCTCCTTTTTAAAAATTGTCTTCTCTTTTGGGGAAATTTCCTTCATTTCCGGGCAATTTTCTTCGATTTTCAGAACATTTTCTGTTTTCATGAAATTTTCTATCATTTTCGGGAATTTTTTGCCCAATTTTCTGGTAATTTCTTTTATTTCCGGACAATTTTCTTTAATTTCAGGAATATTTTCGGTAAATTTCTTTCCTTAAAAAAAAAAAAAAACGGTATCGCGGAGACGGGGAGTGCAGGCGTGTAATTATTTAAAATTTTGGTCGAACCTGTCTGGAAATTCCTGAAAATTGACAAGTAATTTCTCAAAATCCAAACAAATTATCTAAAAATGAATAAGATTTCCCGAAATTGAAGAAAATGGCCCAAAAATGAAGGAAATATCCCCAAAGTTGATTGAAATTGCCCAATTGCATGGGCTGCGGAGTAGAGTGGAGGGCTGGCGGCACGTGCCCCCCACTTTTTCGAAAATTATAAGAAGGATGACATGCAATTTTGTAACTCGGCTGTTGCAAAATATATGAACAATGGATCATGTCCACTAAAAACTGTTTAAAAAAAAAAAGTCAAATAAAATATACCATCTGATTAGGGCGTGCATGATTACAGTTCTAAAAGAAGTGAAGGCTACGAGAACTGAAAAAGTGAATGATGTTGGCAAAATCCCGATCAAATCCACCATCAACAACCTTTCTCGTATCGACAACGTTCATATTACCCGTCTTAGAATTGGTCACACCCACCTCACTCACTCCCACCTCCTTATTGGTTCCCCCCAACCCCTCTGTAACAATTGCCACTGCATCCTTACAATCCAACACGTTCTCCTTGCTTGCCCCCTGTACAACCTTCCCAGAGCTTCTCTCGCTCCCCACAACTCAATTGCTGAGTTCTTCCAAAAAAATCCTCCAGATAAAATAGTCTCCTTCCTTCAGCATGCATCCCTCTACAACCATATTTAATCCTCCTCTTCCACCCCCTCTCTACTCTGTTTTTAGTTTTACCCATGCACCTAGCTCCTTTCTCGATCACAGCTTTCTGGCTTTTGTTCTTGAATTTCTCTCATTCTTCCCCTGGTCTCTTTCCTTACTACCTCTAAAATGATCTGACCTCTCAGGCACAATTTGACCTTCGTTGTCGTGGTGCCGTTAAGACCTCATCAAACAAACAAACAAACAACGTCGTTTAGGCTTTAAACTAACAAAGACAACTCTAAACCGGGAAACGGGCGAACCAGGCCAAGCCCCCTCCCCCCCCCCCCTTCCTTCCCCCACCTCCATAATTTTTTGGGGAAAGTACTATTTTGGCCACCCAATAAATAAAGGTCTATTGATTGTGAATAGTCAGATTCCATGGAATTTTTTTCCGGAAATCTCCTTCAATTTTCGTAAAATGTCCTTCATTTCGTGGAATTTGCTTAAATTTTCGTAAAATTTTCTTCATTTTCGGGAAAATCGCTACTCTTTTTTGTATTAATTTTCTTCATTTTTGGGAAATTGTTTTCAATTTTCAGGAAATATTGCCAAATTCTACCAAAATTTCAAAACATTTCACGAAGCCTCTCCCTCTTAACAAATAGTTTTTGGTCCCTGCTAAAACCCCGCGTGAATTTCATTTGGGGGAAATGTTTTTTAAATTTCCACAAGTTTTCTTCAATTTTCGAGACGTCCCCTTCAATTTTCGCTAAATGTCCTACATTTTCGCGAAATTTACTTCAATTGTCGTGAAATCCTTTTACGAACCTTTTACCCCTCCCTTTACAATGATAGGTTTTGGACCATGATAAGAGATTCATACATTTTTGGATTTTTGGAACAAAAATAAAATCTGGCCTCCCAATGTCAAATATCTTCCTACGCCGCTGACGTAGTCACATTAATTGTTTTCATGTTTCATAACAACTGAACAGTATAAATATTGTAGCAATATCACGTCGAAACTATCTTTTTTTTTTTTTAAATCTAGGGAGGAGGTGGGAAGGGGGTGGGGGGTTAAGTTAGGAAGGAACCAAAGAGATTAATTATTTACTAATTCACTCATTTTGCATTTCCGTCTTTCAGATCAGTCGTTTCAAACGTGTGTGCCCCTCCACTTAAAAAATTGCTTCGCGGCCGATAAAATATCCTAAAATTGTCGATAAATTATGAAAGTCCGAGATTTCCGAAAATTGCACAAAAATGAAAATTTCCCTTAAACTGACAAATATTTTGTCCCCAAAATGGAAGATTTTTCGATTAGCAGCAACATCAGTGATGAAACCTAATTGACCCCCTTCCTCCCTCAAGAGTTGACCCTTCCTATGCTCATGCTTACCAATATGATTGGGAGTTAGTATATACATAAATATGAATATAATGATGCTTCTTGTTTTCGCCATTTACTTCTTTAGCCCCCCTCCCACTTCAAAAATTGCTCCGTGGTCCCTGAATATGCTGTTGAATTTGTTTGGTTATATATATTAAGGACCAAACTTGGGGGGCCAAAATATTCAACTGGGGGCCACTTTGCTGAGTGATGGCACCGATCCACAGTAAGGCCCTGCTATAAAATTGTGGACTAAAATGCGAACACAACGGTGAAGAAGTAGGTCTTATATCTTTCCATGATGATAAGTTGAATTTCAGAGTTGCTAAACTGCTAAAGTTTGTGTGAAAATGGCTGGTTTAGGAAGTCTATTTCAGAACAGTGTCATTTATCCCTCACGTTCTGAACAATTTTAAATGCATTTTATTGAAAATCAATGTAAATTTTCCCAACCACTTGAAGATTGTTATCAAATACTCAGGCAGGAGTGTAGGTTTAAGCTTTCGAAAAGTGTGTGTGTGTGTGTGTGCGTGGATGTGTGTGTGTGTGTATGTGTGTATGGGTGGGTGGGTGGGTTTAGACCCACCAACTGATGACATTCGTATGTTTACACACCTTCAAAGCGATGACACGCACACAACCGATGACGTCCTCGGTTGTTTTTAGTTCTAAAAATGGCTGTTTTCAAAACTATTATGACTAAAACTAGTTCTACTCTAGTTCAGTATTTTTGCATTTCGGTACATGTCACCTGTTAGATAGGATAAGTTAAAAATACGAGTGTAACCTAATTTCCTAATACCGCCATCCCATATGTGTGTTGTTTATTGATCGGTCACCAGTTATTTAGGATAACGCCCACGCTATCACTTGTAAGGGTGAGTGGTCACCAGTTATATAGGATTATGGATATTATTACCTAGTTATTTACCTACTGCGGTGTAGCGGTTATTATAACTGTCTACAGACCACGAGGTCCTGGGTTCAAGCCTAGGTTGGGTAGACACGCCAGTGTACCACAACTGGTTATCAAAGACCGTGGACATTGACTTTGCTGTCGATGCTATGTCTGTCCGTACGTCGTACCTGTGTTCTCGTTCGGGTCGTATAAAGCGTTTCGTGATAGCATTGTTACTAGCATTGTGGTAGTTTCGTGATAGCATTGTTTCATAACCGATTACGCAGGCGACGACCCCGTCATTGTAATTGTGTGTTCACTCGTCGTCGTCACCAATTGTAGGGTCTACCATGGAGCTATTAACTTAATAGCTCCATGGGTCTACAAAGCATGAGCTTAGAATGTTCTAGAAGCTTTGCTTAGATGAAATGGTTAGGGGAGGGGATATGGGGTTACATCAAAAGTTATTCCAGTAAGACTTGAATCTTTAAGGAATTAATTTGTATGTTTTCGTGGGAAAGTGAGTCCAAATATTGCCTCATATATGTTGCCCACCAACCAGCCTCCAACCCCCAACCACTCTCACCAAGATGCCATTTATAACATAGTTTTTTTTGTTATCATCATGACCGTACGAGCTCACACCTTTCCATCCCCGCCCCCGTAGAAATGTAGAATGTCGGATATAATTGTATTAGAGTATATCACAGTCATCCCTGACCCAGCTAGATATCAGAATTATGTCCCCCTAACCGCCATGACCGCCGACTTGGCATGATGACAAACATCATACTTGGGCACTTAGTCAGGCAGTGATTGAAAATGTCGGATATACTGTTTAAATCAGAGAATTTATCTCCATTATGCCCGAATCGTCTAGATATCAGAGTACGGGTCGGGCAACTGGGACAGTATAATGATGCCCACTCATATGGGCCATTTAAAGTTTGGGTAGGAAAAACTAAAAATCTTCCAGGGCTTCTCCCCCCGGACCCTTAGTACCAGAGCTACGTCTATGAACCCAAAAAGTTTGGCTAAATTTTTCTAAATTTTAAAGGGAAATTTTCCCTCTACTTGTTTAGAAATGGTATAAACTAATAAACACTTATCTGAGTAGATTTTAACGTTAAAATTGAAAAATTTCATCTTTTCATGAATTATGTTGTGAAACTATGTCTGTTTGTGTAGAATTTGGGGCAAAAAAATAACAAATCCTTAGACCAAGGCTTTACCCATGAACCCTTGAACACTTTCGTCTGAAGTTTCTCAATTTTGAGGGGAGTAGATTCAATATGAGAATGTAGAATTGTCTTGTAATCATCAATTAAATTTTCCGAACTTTCTCAGTTCTGCAGTTTGTGTTTACTTTCAGCCATTTTGGGGCATCAAAGACAAGAAATATTCAGAACTTCCTTGGGCTTCACCCTTATACCCCTCCCAAGCACCTTATGTCGGACTCCTTCCCCCTGGATCGTATATCCTTGCTTTGCCCCGGGATCCAACGAGTTTCCTTTACATTTTGGAACTTTGTGTTTATTTTCAGCCATTTTGGTGCATCAAACAGTCAAAAACAAGAAATCTTTAGTCCAAGGCTTCACTTATGAACCCCTGCAAAATTGTGCCCAAATTTGTAGTGGAAGTATATCCGCTGGCTGTTTACCCTACATAACAGCATAATGCTTATCTGAGTAAATTTTAAAATTATCTTCTTATTCTCACTTAAACTGTCCGAGCTTTGTCAGTTTGTGTTGATTTTAAGCCATTTTGGAAATTTTCAGACCAGGGCTTTGCCGATGAAACCCACAATTTCCCCTCCATTTCCCTCATTTTTTAGGGGAAATTTCTCTTCTGCCGTTTAGAAATAGTAATCTAGATTTTAACATGAAAATTTAAAATTGTGTTCTTTTCATTTATTTAATTTTCGACCTTTGTGTTGATTTTCAGCCATTTCGGGAATACATACCCCACAAGTTATCGAAGGGCGCATGTAATCACGACAAAAAAAAAAAAAAAAAACCTTTGACAATTTCTGCATAATACGATTTTAATAAATAAGTTAAGCAGAGCGGTGGAATTCGATGAGCATATTAGCAGATTAGGATGCGTCAGCTGTAGAAAGCTTTCGAAAAGTGGGGGCACGACCTCTTAGGGGGCACTTTTCAAGTCATATGTCCCCCATTTCAATCTGTAGATAAAATAAGTGATCCCAAAACAACAAAGTAAAGTAAAAGGGGCACTTTATTTTTAGAAAGGGACACTTTTCCAACGGGGACACATTCATCCCGTACATGAGACTGACAAAAGTCGCCAGTTTCATACTATCAGACTATTGGGTCAGTAATTGAGGGGCACTTTTCATTTTCAAAAGTGTCATTTTTGTAATTTTTCGGAAAAGTGGGGGACGTGCCTCCTCCCCTCCCCCGTTCACACACCTAAGGGATGGGTAGTCTACATTAACACAGATAAAAGTGCATCACAAAGATGAATAAACACCAATCTATTAAATGAAATTTTCGTTTTTCAAATAAATAAAAACAATCTTCTTTCATTTTAGACTGTTTTTTAGCATTCAAAATCAGAAACGCATTTCAAATATGTTCCAAAATCAATGAACATTTTCAAACTTTTCAAGATTTTTACATCCCATTTCTAGACCCTTTAAAATATGTTCGCGCTTCGTGCGATAACTTTAATGATATAACAGAAAATTTATTTAATTTCTTGTATTTTTCAAGTACGGTCATTTTTCAACTTCCGTGAAGTATAAGCCTATATCTTCTTTTTTTTCTGTTTAAGTGCTAAAACTTTTTGAGGAAATTGAAACACCCCCCCCCCTCCCCTTCTCCAATATAAATAGGACAATGCAGTAATAAAAAAAAAATCCCGATCATTTTAATTTGATAATCTAAAATAATGCCGATACATTTAATTTGAATACATGTAAACCCAACCAATCTATGTAACTGAATTCAATTGGTAATTTCACCTTTGAGGGCGGTTCCAGGATTTCTGTGATGGATTGGCTAACCTCCCAAACATTGATGTCCTGATGTGTAGAAGCTCTTTGATATCATTCAGTGGCGGCGGAACCAGGGGGACAAAAAAAGTGGGGCAAATGTGTTGTTTAGCCCCCTCCCCAATATTTGCTTTTAATTTTTCTTAATCTTACAGAAAATATGTTAAAGGAAAATTCCCGGGTTATATTCAAAGAAATAACAATTTGTTGGATTTCATAAACCGCAAAAACATGTTGTTGCCCTGCCCAAGGTTATATACACAGCGGCAATATTCATCATAACTTAACGCTCACAAGTCAGAGGCAAGGTCCCATAAATAAAACCTGTTGCCAAATACAAGATGTACGGACACATTCGACCGATTTTGATTGAAGAAGACTCTACAAAAATCAAATTGAAATTGTATAGATTTCTGAAGAAAAAAATCTCTTGCAAAAGAAAGTGAAGAGGGTGAGCCTTTGGGAGAAGTAGTGTCGGGGCTATAGGGGTACCCATAGATCACTTTTTCCCCACCTGCCCCCTTCCTAGAAATGTGTGTAAAGTGACATATTTTGTCCGATTTAGAGGTTTTTGCCTCCCCCCTTCCCATGAAAGGCATTTCCCCCTCTTTCCCCCCATGACCAAAATCCTGGTGCCGCCACCCGGGAGAAGTGAATGTGAAACTTCCCGACAAGTGGGAAAAGATGGTGCCAGTGTCTCATGAGGGGTGTCTCATCGGAGGCAGAAATCTAGTTCACGATCACGTTAAGAAGCATAATGCATGATTTATCATTTAGACATAATCATCAGTGGCGCCATGGGGGAACGTCCCCCCCCCCCCACTATGTTTAAGTGTCGAAAATTGTATTTTGTCCAAAATGGCTGTTTTATACCATTTTAATGTGGGGGTGGAGGGTAGTCTGTATCATTGTAAAATTATATGCTGCTATATTAGATGTTCGTAATCATCCTACTTTAGTTTAAAAAGCCGTCACGGTGTATTGCACATATTCAGAGTATTTTAGGGTATTTAAAACTTGGAAATGCGAGGTTTTTCTGGGGCTTCGCAACCAGGACTCCCACCGGAGCTTTGTCCTACCTAAGGCGGTCCCTTGACTCCAAACCATACCGAAAGATTTGTGCCCCCAATTATCAAACCTCTGGTGGCGCCACTGATAATCATGGACGTAGATCCTAGGAAATGTGGGTATTCATACCCCACTTCTTGGCGAACCTTTAACACGTAACGTGTTTTATACAATAAAATTGAAAGAAAAAAAAAGTTGGGGTCAAAATGGGACATAAACCAGCGCTTCCTAATTCAAAAGGATGAAAATAAACCTACGGATAGTGAGGTTTCTAAGACTGTACCCTTCTTTCATATCAGCATTACTTTTTGTTTTAAAGGTTGGGTTTTAGTAGATCGTTGAGACATATATCAATTCGATCTTTTGTTATCACGCCCAAATTGCTTTATCTTAAAAGAGCCACTTCCCCCCTCCCCCCTCCCCCCTTCTATTTGAAACTTATCTCCTTTGAGGTAATTCAGGAGCCCCTTATCATAGTATCATAGTCATTGTAAGGCCCCGGGATCTTTTTCATACGGTGCCTTATCGGGACTCTTTGGGACCTCTTATCATGCAATCATAAAGCCCCTTAATTGCCTTCTTGCTGCTAGTACTTTATCGAGGCCAGGACCTTTCGGGTCGGGGTCGGCGTTGCAGCCAGGGGCGTAACTTGACTTCGAGCCCAGAAAGGGGTGTAAGTCAAATTTTCCTTTGCCCTACTCATTAAAAAACGAAATACATGCGTCTATACAATCACACAATATAGAACAGTTTGGAACAGATCACCCCCACCCCCTCCTCCCCCACCACCACCACTATCGCCAATCCTGTCGCCAGAAATTTTACTGCGTAACACCGTGTGCCCATTTACGAGCCCTGGCGAGATCTATAGGGGTGAAGCCTTGGTTGGGGTCCAGAGGACGAAGCCCTGGGAGCTCCGAAGTAATGCATCAGCAGAGAAGAAGTTTCTCTACAAACTGGTTGGAGAGATTTTCTTGCTTAATCTATTGTAAAAGAAGGAAAAGAGACGTTTTGCTTTACCTGCTAAAAAGCTAATGTACTTGTCCAGAAGACAGGGATGTAGGAAGCTTTCGAAAATTAGGGACACGACCTTTTAGGGGGAACTTCCCAAAGTCATATGCATATGCCCGCCCCCTGTCTGTAGATAATAAACTAAGTAAAAGGGACACTTCATTTTTAGGAATTAGCAATTTTCCAATGGGAACCCATTTTCCCGTAAATGGGACTGACAAAAAGTTGCCAGTTTCCTACAATTGGATCAGTAATCAAGGGACATTTAATTTTGAAAGGGGTACTTTTGTAATATTTTTATTTTTTCAAGTGTGCTCAAATTCCACCAGATCTTGTACCTTTGACAGTAATTGAGGGGAACTTTTTAATTTCAGATGGGGCACTTTTGTCATTTTTCGTAAAAGCTGGGGCCACGTTCCTCCAGTGCCCCACGGTTCCAAGACATATGCCAGTAGAGGTTTAATTCTCCCTTGGGTAACGTGTATTTTCAGGGTCCATTGAGATAAAGTGTATTTTCTTGGGCACTCTGGGTGGTTAAATCTTCATTGGGCACGCTGGGTGCTTGTGGTTTAATTCTCATTGGGCTCACTGGGTGATTGGGGTTTAATCGTCATTGGGCGCATTAGATGTTTGGGGCCCTCATTAGGTGTACTAGGTGCTTCCATTGAGTTTTAACGTGTATTTCTATGGTCCATTGAGATAACATGTATTTTCTTGGACACTTTGGGCAGTTGGGTGCTTGGGGTTTAATTATAATTGGGCCCTCTGAGTGCTTGGGGTTTAATCACCATTGGGCGCGCTGAGTGCTTGGATTTAATCCTTATTGGGCGCGCAGGGTACTTTGGGGTTTAATTCTCATGTTCGCACTGGGTGCTCTTGGGGTCTAATTTTCATTGAGCGCTCTAAGGCTCTGGATGAAGTAAACAAGTTCAGATACCTTGGTGCAACAGTAAGCTTACAAGGTGGTGGCGAGGAAGATATCAAAAACATAATCTCTAAAACAAGAGTAGCATTTATGAAGTTAAATAAGATATGGAACTCATGTTCAAATGCTATAGGAGAATTTTGAAGATCAGATGGCCATATGTAATATTTAACAATGAAATACTGAGAACCACTACACATGACAACATCAACACTGAAGTAAAAAGAAGAAGGTGGAGGTGGATTGGTCATGTGATGTGCATGAGCACTATTAAGCACTGTGTGACAGCTATGACGTGTTAACAAGAGAGGAGAAGGAAGGTTGGTCGTCCTAGAACGACCTGGAGAAAGACAGTTGAGAAGGAGAGGAAAGTGGTGGGATGGAGCTCGTGGACAGAAGCCAGACAAGTTGCAAATAACAGAGTCCAGTGGAGAGAGTGCACTGCAGCCTTATGGGCCAGGAGGCCTTACGAGACTAGGTGAGGTGAAGTGCACTAGGTTCTCCCTTTGAGGTAATGTGTATTTCTATGGTCCATTGAGATAACATGTATTTTCTTGGGTACTTTGGGTGCTCGGGGTTTAATCATCATTGGGCAGTGGGCACTCTGAATGCTTGGGGCTTAATCATCATTAGGCGCACTGGGTGCTTGGGATTTAATCATCATGTTCGCACTGGGTGCTTGGGGTTTATTCCTCATGTTCGCACTGGGTGCTTAAGGTTTAATCCTCATGTCCTCATAATTACCAATGAAAATATGTGTATCTATATGTTATCTATTAAATTAAAGTGGGTGTGATTTTTTCGCATACACAAATTATCATAGGCCTACATGTGAAGGGCACTTGTTCACACGTAATGGTGAGGAGTTGTGTGCATATTAATTAGGGTTTTTGCATAACAATAGACTTTCGTGCAAAATGATTAACCTGAGATTACAGCTTAAACAGGCGGTCTCGTCTCAAAATAAGTCGCAATGACGTCATCAAAAATCGACTCGGGCCTATCCTATTACAATCGTTCAGAGGAGCGTATATTAGGTAAGGTAGGCCTGCATGCGTATGTTTTATTAGGGGCATTTATATAAAAAAAAACACTTTATATGACACACTTTTCAATCGGGGACAACCTACCATTCGGGGACATCCCTAGTTGGTTTTCTTCAAAATGTATGCTCTCCATGCATGCCATGGGTGAAACAATATGCCACCTGAAATATTTCGCATTTTATTGCTGTTCCTTTTTAGTAGCTTCTATGCAGGCTGTGTTTCAAAATATGTGTCTTTAGGTGTATTATCAGAGTATGAAATTCTAGCACATATGTCCCCGGTCATGTGATTCAGACTGCATACTGTCCCCAGTTGGGCGAATAAACTCTAACACATCACCTGTTTTCCCGATTTGTATCTTTTATGTGGTATAGTGGTCCTGGTTGGAGGACATACACATGGGTGTACGATGCAGTTAGTATGTACTATAGAGTACATTCCTGTTTTATGTCATTAAACTGTTAAAAAGAACACGATGGGCAGTAAATAATAAATTGATACAAATGGATTGTGAAATTGTGATCAATCTCACCCAGGGCCGTTATTCCCGGGGGACAGAGGTGACATGTCCCCCTCTTTTTTTTTTTTTAAATTCATCACACTTTTCAAATAACAATCAAGGCCCTAATCTCATCTCATCTAATTCGGTTAGAAATAACGTCCATACGATGTCCCCGATCGGATGATTTAAAACGCATGTCCCCGGTTGGGACTTAAAACAAGTATGGGTGTATGTGGAGAGCGGGAGGGGAGGGGGTAGGGGTTTCTTTCTTCCTCACGGGAATTACGGCCCTGGTTTTTATCATCCAAATCGTTTTTGTGAGATGAATATGTCGAACTGTCAGGCTCTTCCGTTTCTCCCAGCAGATTGACCTGCCGACTGCCTGAGCCATTTACAGGCTCATAAAGCGTATAAACCCGTTTTCATCAATTTACTACTGCAGATGACCCACGGGCGCAACAAAAATATGTCCTTCTTCTCTAGTTTCGTCTCTGGCCTTGTTTGGATGGAATCCATGGCCCTACCAATTGGATTTGGTCATAATTCAAGGGGGATTTAACATAATACATTAAGTTTTTAAAAAGCAGTGTTGGGGAACACTGTTGGCATGTTGAGAAAAATATTTGCATAATTTAACTCAAATGTTGTAAAATGATCAAATTTCAACAGTACATATTTCTAAGCTACCTGTCCATCTGTCCCACAGGTGTTCCTAACGTTATGGCAACCTATACGCTTACTATATATATAATAAAAGGTAGGACTCTTTTTTTAACGAGACTATCGAACCGTGTATAAAAATTCCTTTTTTTGACCACTCGCGAATCTTAATTACACTTTTTTACTCTACTCACATTCGCAGCAGACTCCCTTCTTCTATATAATCCACGGTATTTGTTAGTTCTTTTTCGATTAGATGTACAAACGATGAATTTTCTACCAAATTACACCAAATTACTGTCCAGACAATCTATTCGTCTTTCAATTTGCTGCAAACTAAAGGAACGGTACGATGACGTCATGAAGAAGCAGCACTGCAGTATTATTTTGACAAGAACGAGCCGGGAATGTATCATTCATTACCGGATGAAAATTCGTAGTTAATAATTGGTCGGGGTAAGGAAACATTGGTTTCATAAAATTCAGACTGGTTTCATAAAATTCAGACATTCAGATGGAAAAGGGATTACATGTACAAAAAATTGAAGGCATTATATTGGAGGACACGTGCTTCTTTTTCAAGGAGTTATCAAAGGAATTTGTATAAAAAATGGACCTGCAACATCTTGTACTAATTTCTTTTTTTCAAAGTAAGGCTACAAAGATAAACTTTTTTTTTATTGCTATATGGATATGCACAAAAAGCAAACTAGCTTCTGGTCATCAATGAGCACATGGAAACGTAGCTGGGCTATGACAACAAGCCATTATTAATATGACATTAAATAAACAGTGGAAGTTTGTTAGAAATACTTCCTAGGGCCCAAGATAATGCTTTTAGAATTTGTCATTTGTGCAGGCAGGAATGTACACTTTGGGGTACATTTGTCTCATTTGACCAAATTTTTGGATAAGTATTATGAGCTTATACCACCTCCATGCAGTTGGAGCCTTGTACAAAATGCATATCAAACTGAGTGCAGTAACAAGGTCATCAAATTTTATAATCGAATTGTATGTATTTAATTGATGTTAAAATAATTTGGGACATGCTAACAGAAGTTAAAATACAGCAAAATATAAACTATAAAGAAATTAATATATCATTAAGTAACTCTTCTCTGTAATTCACTGTATACTGTGGCAGTAAAAAGTTAATCAACATCTTAAACCGAACTGTTGTCTGCACTTGTAATATTCTCAATGTCCTTATCCAATGAAAGAATAGAACGAGTGCAAAGAGTTCCAGAAATATAAGATGACTGTACTATTTGGTAATAACAAAGAAGAGTTACTGAAGGAAATTTTGTATTTCTTTATGTTTTGAACATATTTACACTGTGGATAACATTACTATATGTATGATATATATAGTGACCATGGTAACATGGGTATTAACAAGTTTTCAGTTCAGTTTTAGATGGTGATTATCTATGTTTCAAAGAAGAGTTACTTAAATGTTTATTTCTTTAGATTTTAAAGACACTATTTCCACTTGATAACATACATGTAACTATTGAACTTACAGAGAAGAGTTACTTAAAGGATATATTTATTTCTTCATATTTTGAAGAGACTATTTTAACTCGATGACATAACTATTAAAATTACAGAGAAGAGTTATTTAAAGGATACATTTATTTCTTTGTATTTTGAAGAGACTATTTTAACTTGACATAATTATTGAAATTGCAGAGAAGAGTTACTTAAAGAATATGTTTATTTCTTTATATTTTGAAGAGACTAATTTAACTAAATGATATTGTCTTGAGATGCAGTATACATTTTTTTTTAAAATATATTTATTCAACTTCCAAAAACAATAACAATCAACAGCTCAAGAAATATACAAAAAGTGAAGGTTTTTACAAAGTAAACAATTTCAAAGAAAATATAGAAGAAAAAAAAAAAAAAAGGGAAATTATGAATTACTGTTACTTTAAAAAAATGTATCTTTAAACAGTTCAGGAGCAGCCCAAAGAAATGGGTATTTTAAAATACCCAAAAAATTGGGTACTTTTATGTATTACGTCATCGCATGAGCCTACACATTTGACTAGCCCACACTAAACATATGAGGTTTCTCATTATCCGCTCCTGATTGTCCAAAATTCAATAGATGTCCTGAAATTTTGGAGACTGATAGTAAATAGATATTAAAAACTTTTTCGGCCGCTGTTTTTGAAATTCACAGTTGCCTTTTTGAGAAATTAATAAAATAGATTATAAGCAGTCTGTTTTGTTCATTTTCTCATATATATATATATATATTTATACATATATAGGCGGGAATTTTTCACCCACTTTTGCCAAATGTATACTTTGATCTATAGGTAAATTTGTTGTATCTTAACGTGAATTTATAACCCCCCCTTCCTTTTTCTTCACTTTTGACTCTTCCCCTACTTTTAAAGGAAAAATCTTGCTTTGTGTTTTAGAATTTGGAGTCAGGACCAATGTTGGCAATTGCCCATTGGGCGAATAGGTAAATAGCCTAGGCCTAATTTTGAATTTTATTGGAGGCAATGCCTTCCTCCCACCACGGTCCTACGACCCATGGAAAATATCACTTTTAAATTCTACGTGTATTTCTATTCGTTTTCAAACTTTAAGAATGACTTAAAATAATTTCTTAAAACTTTCAAAAGGGCACCTCCTGTCGCGGTCCACCCTCAACTTTCAATTGGGCACCTCCTTCCCACCTTCGCCCTTTACTCTATGACATGGAAAAGTGGCCCCTTGCCCCATTGATCCCGGTATCGTTGCCTATATAGCAAAGGCTTATTCATAAGGCCCCGGGTCTTGGGGGCCCATCAAAAGAAGGTGTGGAAAATAAAATGCACGCTCTAAAAATCATTTTGAAAAAGAGAATTACAAATATCTACGAGAGAAACAAAATTTAAAATTACAATTTCCGACATTTTGGTGTGCAAAGTCATGCATAATATAACGACATTATCAAGAAGTCATAATTCATATTTACAAAAGGACCAAGTCAATTATAAATATAGGCCCACCAAAAGAGATAAATAGGTCGTTCCTTTCCGTCCCTTGCTATCATAATGCATGACATTGTTGAATGTCACCAAAAAAAGATATGTAGAATGGGCCTCCATTTCTGTATTGGTAACATATATGAGCCTAGTATACAAAAAAAAAAATTGAATTGGTGTGTGCAGTAAGCGACAACAACAATTGTAGGCTGTATCTACTACTCATTTAGTTAACAAGAAAGTCAAGTGTGACACTTCATGTGAGACAAATATATTTAAAGTTCATATATACTAACTAACAGTAAACAACAGAACAATTTACCAGTTGGTAATTGCTCCTGAAGAATCCATTGCTCTCTTCGACTTCATATACACATTTAAAAGCTCGTGTTTGAATTGTCAACTTTTGACCAATCAGACCGAATTTCTTTTGTGTTCACCATGATGTCATCGTAATTCCCGGCTCGTTCTTGTCAAAATAATACTGCAGTGCTGCTTCTTCATGACGTCATCGTACCGTTCCTTTAGTTTGCAGCAAATTGAAAGACGAATAGATTGTCTGGACAGTAATTTGGTGTAATTTGGTAGAAAATTCATCGTTTGTACATCTAATCGGAAAAGAACTAACAAATACCGTGGATTATATAGAAGAAGGGAGTCTCCTGCGAATGTGAGTAGAGTAAAAAAGTGTAATTAAGATTCGCGAGTGGTCAAAAAAAGGAATTTTTATACACGGTTCGATAGTCTCGTTAAAAAAAGAGTCCTACCTTTTATTATATATATATAGTAAGCGTATAGGTTGCCATAACGTTAGGAACACCTGTGATCTGTCCATGGATCTCGAATTATTTGTTCTTATCATTCTTTGATCAGATTACGGAAAATTGTAAAGTGCATGCATGGCAGCTAATTCTTGTAAGCGTGCGTGCGCTGACTGGTATATGGAAATGGAAATGTATTAAAGTTTATAACTTTCTCGGCTACCGTACTACGCCGGGTAAAGCCAATGCAACAGTGGGTAGGTGGGCAGCGAACCGATTCGTTTAATCCCTAAAATGGGCTTTCTGACAAAAGATGCACGAAAATTGGAAAGAAAGAACAATTAAAGGTGGACTAAGACCCATATGTCAGGGCGTCTTTTTAGTGAATTTTCAAATATTCATTAAACATATTTTATCTCCCAAAATGATATAATTATCTGTTGATATTGATTCTGAATCTCAGAAAGCTACTTCGTATGAAATTGGTGTTAAAGCAGTTTCAAAGTTCTCCACAACGACCAAAAAGCTCAGTTTTGCTGAATATTTGTGAGACTCTGGAAAATTGTGTCCTCACTTGTAGGTCTAGTGGCCCTTTAACTTATTGAATAAGATTACATGGGGTCACGATGTTTGCATCAAATGTCAACGAAAAGCAAATGCGCGGGAAATTTATAATATTTGTTATTCTGGATTTGACCATGGCGCTTCGGAGACGTTTTGGGGCTTGTTGCCTGTCAGGCAGGCGGCCGGGGGAAATCAAACTCTTCAGAAACGGTAATTAAACCTTAATGAATTTGTTATTATAGCACATAGTCTAAGAAAGAATGATTTACCATGTTTATTCATAATTATTTTTTTACCAAAGAAGTTTGACAAACTATTTCAATATAATTTTAAGTTATTGACAAACTTATTAAACACTCTAATTGTACAGCCTTTAATTCTCCTGGCAGCCTACATGGCTGCATGGGATGGATTTCATCGCAATATCTTCTATTAGCCCCCTCATGGAAAAAAATGGAACTCTCCCCTATTTGAAGTTGGTCCACAAGGTTTTGAATTTTATAGTTGTCCTATTAATTCTGAGGTCACAAAATATCGCGCAATTTATGCTAATCAGCTGATTAGGTGTATCTAAATTTTAACATGCGTGCTGTAAAATGGTCAATTTTTGACTTCTGTTGATGTGACTTATTGCTGTCTGACATAATTAATTTTTAGTATATATATATACATAATATATATATTTATATATATATATATATATATATATATATATATATATATATATATATATATATATATATATATATATATATATATATATATATATATATATATATATATATATATGTATATATATATATATATATATATATATATATATATATATATATATATATATATATATATATATATATATATATATATATATATATATATATATATATATATATATATATATATATATATATATATATATATATATATATATATATATATATATATATATATATATATATATATATATATATATATATATATATATATATATATATATATATATATATATATATATATATATATATATATATATATTGAACCATTTAAACTCATGTTTTTGCTACCTGTCATATACCTTAAATTCATTTGTTGTATATATTGAACCATTTAAACTCATGTTTTTGCTACCTGTCTATATACCTTAAATTCATTTGTTGTATATATTGAACCATTTAAACTCATGTTTTTGCTTCCTGTCTATATACCTTAAATTCATTTGTTGTATATATTGAACCATTTAAGCTCATGTTTTTGCTACCTGTCCATATATATACCTTAAATTCATTTGTTGTAAGTTGATGTGTGATGTATGATTGGGCGGGCAGCATAATTTTGTCCTCAGTATTATGAAGGAATAACCCACGTTCGTGTTGGAAAATAAAAACAGAGGGCGGGCACTTAATATGATGTTTATGGATTGATAAAGAACATTTATATCTGAACAAAGTCCTTCTTGAATCATTTTGAAAATAGCACTTTCATGTTAATTTGTGACATTGACACAAAACTGTTACGTAATTCTATAAATTGTTATGTAATTGTTGTATAATTCTATAAGTTTCTGTTTTAAAGAAGACATTAAGTCTGGCTATTTCTTCTTTTAATATTATAGAAATAATAATTATAAGTCATTAGAAGAAATTTCACATCGTACAACACAAATTAGCATATATTTTCTTAATCATCAAAGCATTAAATCTGTCAATATGAAATTTACATGGCAGCCTTCATTTTGTCCGTACGCCCTCTGATAAATGATGTCATTCACCCAGTACAGATTAGAATATTAATGTATCTCTTTATAATCTATTACAAATTTTCTAACTTTTAAGAAATATTTTTTCCTTTGCATGAGTTGATGAATTTAAATTTGTATATGATATTAATGAGTCAAGCCTTTAGAACTTCATATCAAAGCATTTGTTGGAAAACAAAATTCAAAGAGAATCATTTTAAACAAATACATACATTCTATAGCACATAGGGCAGATTATGTCATCATTCATAAATGGCATGATTTTAACACAAAATTAGACACAATGGCAATACTTTGTTTTTTTCCATTCATGCACCTCTCTTAATCCCAGCTTTCTGACTTTCAGTTTTCGTGTTTCTCTCAATATCCCCCTGTTTTCTTTCCTTCCTACCTCTAGAATGATCTAACCTCTCAGGCACAATTTGACCCTCGGTGTCGTGGTGCCGTTAAGCCCTCATCAAACAAACAAACAAAATGTCAGCGAGAAAAAAAAATGGGAAAAAATATGGTTAGACAGAATATTTGGAGAAACTATTGTAACTTTGGGAAAAATTTGTCTACATTTCTAAACAAATTTGAAAATCTTTTAAAATGTGAAGAAGTTTCCCGACATTTCCCGAAAATGAGAGAATCGCGAGGCTTTGGGATACAAACCTAGGGCCCATTATAACTCTAAAGGGCAAAAATTGTGTATATATTTTTTGTTCAAGTGACCGTTTTTTTGCCGATTTCTCTGCTTTTGAGCTTATGTTTTGTATGGATGTTTTACTTTTTAGTCGCCAAAAGAAATAATCAGGTACTGTATACATTTGGGTGCCCACTAAACCCGGGCTCCAGTGCACGGTCCCCCTTCACTATTCTCCCGAGGTTTTTTTTAATTTTTAAATTAGCATGTGGTGAAACATTGTATTTAGTTCCAAGGGTCAATTAAACTTTGAGGATATTTTGACATAGGGCCTCTTCAAAATATTAAATATTAAAAAAATATATATATATATTTTTTTGTATTTCGTTCCTTTAATTTCAGTCTTTGAAAATATGCGATTGTCTTCTCGTAGATGTTGGTTGGTGGTAGACGTGGGTGAAACAAATATAAAAAAAAAACTTAACAGAATCACCCATTCAAACAATTGTGGTGCATAATAAAATTTTAAAAAACATTTGCATATTGATTTGCACATTAACACGACAAAAAACAAAAAGCTGTAAAATGGTTAATTTGTAACCGAGCTTGACTGACAAAAACTTTGTACTGGAAATGTCTATATGGACATATAGCAATTTCTATTTTCCCATGTTTTATCACGTAATTCTAAGTCAACTGGACTCCATTTTACCGGGCAGCGGCGTCGTTGCGTTTCACGCGTCTTCACACAGCTCAGTCACATCACTCGTATACAACAAACAAACTACATGCTAACCTACCAGTACCAGTTCAGCGAATTTTACTGATTGCAGTTCTTTGCTCGCTTTCGATTTTTCTTGATATTAAGTAATTTATATTTTCACACGGTATACAAAAAGTAACTTTAACGTTAACGTCATTTGATTGTTCGTTATACTCAGACAAAGCCTATACCTGATAAACTCCTTTCTCCCACCCTCTGCAGAAAAACTATTCTTTTCTTCTGGATACCCAGCCATGTTGGCATCCCGGGTAATAACAGGGCTGATGCAGCCGCTAAGCTTGCCCTCACCCTCCTCCCTGCCCCTTTCCCCAAAACCCTCTCTGACATCAAACCGCTTATCGCTTCTCTTGTTCGGGACCGCTGGCAAGCCTCATGGAAGTCCCAAATTGATAACCAACTCCATGTCATCCAGCCCACAATTCCGATCAAAGCCACCATCAACAACCTCTCTCGAATTGACAACGTTCATATTACCCGTCTTAGAATTGGTCACACTCATCTCACCCACTCCCACCTCCTTATTGGCTCCCCCCAACCCCTCTGCAACAATTGCCATTGCACCCTCACAATCCATCACGTTCTCCTTGCTTGCCCCCTGTACAACCTTCCCAGAGCTTCCCTCGCTCCCTACAACTCAATTGCTGAGTTCTTCCAGAAAAATCCTCCGGATAAAATGATCTCCTTCCTTCATCATGCCTCCCTCTACGACCATATCTAATTCTCCTCTTCCATCCCCTCTCTACTTTGTTTTTGTTTCAACCATGCACCTCCCCTCACGATCACAGCCTTCTGACCTTTTGTCCTTAAATTTCTCTCATTCTCCCCCTGTTTCCTTTACTTAATACCTCTAGAATGATCTGACCTCTCAGGCACAATTGGACCTTAGTTGTTGTGGTGCCGTCAAGCCATCATCAAACAAACAAACAAACATATACCTGATATAAAGTGCTCGCTACAAATTTTAGTGTGTATGTTGAAAGCCCGGGTTGAAAGCCGTTGCGTCGTATAGCAAAACCCCACTTCGAACGTCGATCAGGATCAGGTGGAAATCGAGAAATTGTCTTTTTATTCCCCGCACACATCTATTAGTGCAACCAACGGCACAGCAAGATTCCAGCATAATTATCTTGAAAAAAATTATCTCATGTATAATAACAACATGCCTACGTATGTGAGGCTATCTAAATGTAACTTACAGCAGACGACAGTGGTTTGGGAAGTTTTCTTCATTTTTCGTACAATTTCCTTCGTTTTCGTGAAATTTCCTTCGTTTTTGGGAAATTTCTTTCATTTCCGTGAAACTTGGATCCATTTATGTAAAATTTATATCATTTTCGGGTGTTTTCTTAAATTTTCGGCATTTGTTGGAAAGTTTTTCTTCAATTTCTTTCATTTTCGGGAGATTTCTTTCATTTTCAAGAAATTTTCTTCATTTTCCAAAATTTTTCCTTAATATTTGGGAAATTTTCTTCAATTGTCGGGAAATTTTACAAAAGCAACGCTTCAGGAGGTTTTGTCTCCTGGACCCCTTCCAGAGCTTTGGCGATTCGGTTCCTATATTCGAAACACTGATTTTAAGCAATTTTCTAAACTCTTAATGTTAATTTATTCTATGTGCTCAATGTTTTACTCTTATGAGCTATTTTCAGGAGGGGGGGGGGGTGGGGTGGGGGCGCCAAAATTCCCTTTCCCCCCAGTAAAACATGACCCACCACGCCACCACAAAAGTATGTTTTTGTGAACAAAATATAGGTAATAGAGAAGAGTGTGGAGGGCAGTGTGAATCACCCCTCTGAAAAATAGGTACCGGTGTATTTCTTTTATTGTCAAAACGTGTAAAAATTTTTGCAATCCTTTCGTCTATATGGCACAGTAAAAGTATATGAGAAGTAGGGTGCATTATGGGAACATGCATCAAATTGAATGAAAATTGAATTTAAAATCTTTAATTTTAAAGATGTGAACCCTTCAAATTACTTCCCAACTGTTTCGGTAGCCCTCTACCTGCCCACAAAAAAACAAGAATTGATTAAAGATCTATGGACAGTGTCATATTTCAGCAACATCAACCATGAAAATAGCAACAACAAAAGAAAGTAACATATTCAGTTAAAAAACGACCATTTTACTGCTGCATTTTTAAGTTTTCAGGCCTTATTATGATAGATTACGCAAATTTTATAGAAATTGAGACCTAGTAACAAGTTAAGTTATTGTTTTCTAATCCTCTAAGAACGTTTTAAATCTCCATTATATCCCCCCTTATTCAAATTTAGCAGGAGAAAAAAGTATGATTTTCAGTGACTGACATTTAAGAAAGAAAACAATTTAAAAGAGATATTTAGTGTATATAAAGTGATTATATATGTATATATATATCAAACTTGTGCATATATTTCAATTAGCCACATTTCGGAAACTATGAGTGCTTTTGACATAATCTAAAGACAATTCTGCAGTGGCGTAGGTAGATATTTGAAATTAACGGGGGCATTTGATTTTTGTCCCAACAAACCTACAAAAATGTACGGGTCTCTTATCACTATTTGTAAAGGAAGGGGGTGGTAGGGGTGTGATCGGAAATTTTTGGTAAAATTTCCAGAAAATGGAGGAAATTTTACGAAAATTGATAAAAATTTCTCAAATAAGACAAATTTCCCAAAAATGAACAAAATTTTACGAAAATTGAAACACCAGAATTGATGCAAAATTCCCGAACATGAAGAAAAATTCTCTAAAATGAAGGACATCTCACGTATAAGTTGATACAATTTTCACGAAAATTGGAAGCAATGATGAAACATTCCCGAAAATGAAGGAAATTTCCCAAAAATGAAGATAATTTCCCCGAACATGAAGGAGATTTTTTCCTAAATTTCAAGATAAATTTCACGAGAATTTAGGCAAATTTCCCCAAAATGAAGAAGATATTCCAAAAATGAAGGAAATTTCAGGAACATTAAAGGAAATTTTCCGAAAATTGTAAATCAATTCTCGAAAATGAAGAAAACGTTTCGCAAATTGAAGGAGCTTTCTCGAAAATTAAAGATTTCCGGAAGAAAATGCCATGGAATCTGAATCTGATCCTTCAAAATCAATTCGTTAGACCTTTATCATTTGAATGTTGGGTGGCATGTGGGTCATAGGTAGGATGACATGTGGATCGTAATGTTGGGTGGCATGTGATTCATAGGTGGGATGACATGTGCATCATAACGTTGGGTGGCATGTGGGTCATAGGTGGGATGACATGTGGATCATAGTGTTGGGTGGCATGTGGGTTATAGGTGGGTTGACATATGGATAATAATGTTGGGTGGCATGTGGGTCATAGGTGGGATGACATGTGGATTATAATGTTGGGTGGCATGTGGGTCATAGGTGGGATGACATGTGGATCATAATGTTGGGTGGCATGTGGGTCATAGGTGGGATGACATATAGATAATAATGTTGGGTGGCATGTGGGTCAAAGGTGGGATGACATGTGGATTATAATGTTGGGTGGCATGTGGGTCATAGGTGGCGTGACATGTGGATCATAGTGTTGGGTGGCATGTGGATCATAGGTGGGATGACATGTGGATCATAGTGTTGGGTGGCATGTGGGTCATAGGTGGGATGACAGGTGGATCATAATGTTGGGTGGCATGTGGGTCATAGGTGAGATGACATGTGGATCATAATGTTGGGTGGCATGTGGGTCATAGGTGGGATGACATATGGATAATAATGTTGGGTGGCATGTGGGTCATAGGTGGGATGATATGTGGATCATAATGTTGGGTGGCATGTGGATCATAGTGTTGGGTGGCATGTGGATCATAGGTGGGATGACATGTGGATCATAATGTTGTGTGGCATGTGGATCATAAGTGGGATGACATATGGATAATAATGTTGGGTGGCATGTGGGTCATAAGTGGGATGACATGTGGATTATAATGTTGGGTGGCATGTGAGTCATAGGTGGCGTGACATGTGGATCATAGTGTTGGGTGGCATGTGGATCATAGGTGGGATGACATGTGGATCATAGTGTTGGGTGGCATGCGGGTCATAGGTGGGATGACAGGTGGATCATAATGTTGGGTGGCATGTGGGTCATAGGTGGGATGACATGTGGATCATAATGTTGGGTGGCATGTGGGTCATAGGTGGGATGACATATGGATAATAATGTTGGGTGGCATGTGGGTCATAGGTGGGATGACATGTGGATAATAATGTTGGGTGGCATGTGGGTCATAGGTGGGATGACATGTGGATCATAGTGTTGGGTGGCATGTGGATCATAGGTGGGATGACATGTGGATCATAATGTTGTGTGGCATGTGGATCATAGGTGGGATGACATGTCGATCATAATGTTGGGTGGCATGTGGGTCATAGGTGGGATGACATGTGGATCATAATGTTGGGTGGCATGTGGGTCATAGGTGGGATGACATGTGGATCATAATGTTGGGTGGCATGTGGGTCATAGGTGGGATGACATGTGGATCCTAATGTTGGGTGGCATGTGGGTCATAGGTGGGATGACATGTGGATCATAATGTTGGGTGGCATGTGGGTCATAGGTGGGATGACATGTGGATCATAATGTTGGGTGGCATGTGGGTCATAGGTGGGATGACATGTGGATCATAATCTTGGGTTGCATGTGGATCATATGTGGGTTGGCATGATAATGGATAGAGGGTTGGATTGCGCATACGAAATATGGTGGAGTATAACGTGGGACAGGGTGGGATGCAATAGTGGGTGTAATGGCGAACGTGTTGGTTGTTGTATGGGAAATAGTTTTGGGGCGGCGTGTGAGACAAATGTGGTATGGCTTATGGCGCATAGTATGAAATAGCATATGAGGCATAATGTGAGATGGATGGCACATGGTACATGGGTAAAATGCCATATGAAGCATACTGGCACGATGGTATGTTGGACATATATGGTAGATAGAAAATATTGGATAGAGGATGGGATTGGTTAAAAGAGAAAGGGTGGGATATCATGTGGATCATGAGGTGGGTTGGCATAAGAGACGTAGGGTGGTATAAACGGAATAGTGCGCGTACGACATGGATGGCATATGGTACATAAGGTAAAATGTCACATGGATCATGTGGGTCGTATGCTGCGATGGAAAATATTGGATAAAGAAAATGGAATTAAAAATACGACATAGGGTGAAATGTCACATTGGACACAGGGTGGAATGTCACATGGAGCAGGGTGACATGTATATGATACAGGGTTTGGCGTACACGTATGCGACATAGTGTGGGTCGTCATGTGGGACATGGTTTGGGATGGGACATGGTAAAATGGCTTATGGGACATATGGTGTGTTGTTCATATGGGACATAGGGTGGTTTGTCATTCGGGGCGTAGGGTTGGATGGCATGCGAGACAAAGGGTGGAATGGAACATACTGGATAAAAGTGGGAATGCGTGTAAGAAAAGAGATAGATACCATTTTGGACATTGGGTGGGTTTGGATGTGGATGGGTGGCATGTGTATAGAGGGTACGATGACATACAAATAAAGGATGGGTTGCGTGGGAGTAATATTGGATAGTATATGGGCATAAGATGAGATAAAGAGTTGGAATGACATATGGGGCAGAGCGTGCGATGGAATGTGAGACGTAGGGGTGGCATAGTGTTTTGAACATATGGGTGAAAGGTTTTGCATAAGGGTGAGATTGCGTATACGAAATAGCTTGAAATATATGGGAATTGGTCGGCATATGGAATAAGGTGATATGCATGGGATAGTGGGTTTGGCATTCACATATGCGACATAGCGTGGGATGTCATAAGGGACATAGTTTGGGATGGGACATATGATAACATGACATATGTGAATTAGATTGGAATGACATGTAGGACATAGGGTGGGATGGCACGTGGAACATAGGAGACAAAAGTGGGATGACATGTGTTGTATGGTGGATATGATTGCGTACATGTATAATACAGAGGGTGGGTTGTAATATGAGTCATGGGTGATATGGCGAATGAGATATGGATGGGAGGGTATATGAGGCATAATATTGTATGGTATATGGAACATATGGTGGGTCAGACTCAAGGGTCGGATGTCAAATGGTACATAGGTTTTCGTACATGTGTAATACAGCGGGTGGGTTGCAATATGAGTCATGGGTGGAATGGCGAATGAGATATGGATGGGAGGGTATATAAGGCATAATATTGTATGGTATATGGAACATATGGTGGGACAGACTCAAGGGTCGGATGTCAAATGGTACATAGGTTTCAGTGACGTATTGGGCATAGAGTGCGATGATATGGGTTACGTATTGTGGCAGCGTCGATGGTATTGGAAAGAAAGGGAGGGGGGGGGGGGGGACAGAATTTGCTGCACAACTCCAAGGAAGTATAATTTCATATTGTTGCCTTTTAAGGAGTTTGAAAACGCTGTCAAATTGTTAATGTTTAACCAATTTTGATGAAAATTTGGTCACTTTCATCAAAATACAAATTTGTGATGTATTTGTGAAATTTTCTTTTGTAACTGTTTTTTTAATGGGCGTATTTCAATATATATTCACAATACCCACAATCAAGTTTGAGCAAGATTAGTCTTTCCCATCATTTTCGCGACTTATTTAAAGGGGCACTAGACCAAAAAGTGTGGACGTATTTTTTGCCCCCTCCCCCCTCATCCAATCAAACGCTTATCTAGTACGCAACGGTATAGCAATTTTCTGGTTAATATGAATATTCAAGTGAACTTAGCCCTCACGTCTGTGGGCTATTAAGGCATGAAGTTTATCGATCTGTTGTGGAGAATATATCTGTGAAATTTGCATAAACGAGCGCCCCCACTTTTCGGTTTAAAGTTCCCATAATTAAAAAGCAAATAGATAAAGAGTTGCTTGGTTGGTTACAGAAAAAGTTACAACTTTAAAGTTGTGTGACTAAAGTCGTAAGACTTTAAAATCGTGTGGCTTTAAGTCGTGTGGCTTTAAGTCGTTTGGCTTTAAGTCATGTGGCTTTAAGTCGTGTGGCTTTAAGTCGTGTGGCTTTAAGTCGTGTGGCTTTAAGTCGTGTGGCTTTAAGTCGTGTGGCTTTAAGTCGTGTGGCTTTAAGTCGTGTGGTTTTGAGTTGTGTAGTTTTATGTCGTGTGGCTTTAAGTCGTGTCCCCCAGACAATGCGCGCGCTCCACATACTCTACGCGCACTCCACATACATTACGCTCGCTTCCAGACCCTGCGCGTGCCTCCAGACCCAACTCACGCACACCCACAGACTCAATGCGCGCACACCCACAGACCCACATTTCCCAGACCCAACGCTCCCCAGAGTTAATACTCCCCAGAGCCAACGCTCCCAAGAGCCAACGCTCCAGTCGCAACCTCCAGTCGCAATCTCCAGTCGCAACCTCCAGTCGCAACCTCCAGTCGCAACCTCCAGTCGCAACCTCAAGTCGCAACCTCAATCAAATCGTAACCTAAAGTCGCAACCTCAAGACTCAACCTCAAGTCGCAACCTCTGTCAAGTTGCAACCTCAAATCGCAACCTGAAGTCGCAGCACTTAATTGACCTCAAGTTGCAACCTCAAGTCGCTACCTGAAGTCGCAACCTCAAGTCGCAACCTCAAGTCGCAACCTCAAATCACAACCTCAAGTCGCAACCTTAAGTCGCAACCTCAAGTCGCACCCTCAAGTCGCACCCTCAAGTCGCACCCTCAAGTCGCACCCTCAAGTCGCAACCTCAAGTCGCAACCTCAAGTCGCAACCTCAATTAAATCGTAACCTCAAGTCGCAACCTCAAGACTCAACCTCAAGTCGCAACCTCAGTCAAGTTGCAACCTCAAATCGCAACCTGAAGTCGCAGCACTCAATTGACCTGAAGTCGCTACCTGAAGTCGCTACCTGAAGTCGCAACCACAAATCGCAACCTCAAGTCGCAACCTCAAATCGCAACCTCAAGTCGCAACCTGAAGTCGCAACCTGAAGTCGCACCCTGAAGTCGCACCCTGAAGTCGCACCCTCACGTCGCACCCTCACGTCGCACCCTCAAGTCGCACCCTCAAGTCGCAACCTCAAGTCGCAACCTCAAGTCGCAACCTCAAGTCCCAACCTCAGTCAAGTCGCAACCTCAGTCAAGTCCCAACCTCAGTCAAGTCGCAACCTCAGTCAAGTCGCAACCTCAGTCAAGTCGCAACCTCAGTCAAGTCGCAACCTCAGTCAAGTCGCAACCTCAGTCAAGTCGCAACCTCAGTCAAGTCGCAACCTCAGCCAAGTCGCAACCTCAGCCAAGTCGCAACCTCAGCCAAGTCGCAACCTCAGCCAAGTCGCAACCTCAGCCAAGTCGCAACCTCAGCCAAGTCGCAACCTCAGCCAAGTCGCAACCTCAGCCAAGTCGCAACCTCAGCCAAGTCGCAACCTCAGCCAAGTCGCAACCTCAGCCAAGTCGCAACCTCAGCCAAGTCGCAACCTCAGTCAAGTCGCAACCTCAGTCAAGTCGCAACCTCAGTCAAGTCGCAACCCAGTCAAGTCGCAACCTCAGTCAAGTCGCAACCTCAGTCAAGTCGCAACCTCAGTCAAGTCGCAACCTCAGTCAAGTCGCAACCTCAGTCAAGTCGCAACCTCAGTCAAGTCGCAACCTCAGTCAAGTCGCAACCTCAGTCAAGTCGCAACCTCAGTCAAGTCGCAACCTCAGTCAAGTCGCAACCTCAGTCAAGTCGCAACCTCAGCCAAGTCGCAACCTCAGCCAAGTCGCAACCTCAAGTCGCAACCTCAAGTCGCAACCTCAAGTCGCAACCTCAAGTCGCAACCTCAAGTCGCAACCTCAAGTCGCAACCTAAAGGAATATTCCCATGTTTTTTTGTAAAATTTTATTTGAAAAAGCATACTTTTAGATCCAATTTGGTACACAAATCAAGTTGATATGATATTCCATTCAGGAGATATGAAATGTTAAAGATTTTCTACTTGCATTTAAAAGTTTTTGTACAGTATGATGATCCTTTTTCGGTCCTTCCCTCAAATATTTTGATTGAGAGAATCTGGCTACAATGAACAGGAATTGAAAAATCAACTTTGCATTCATTAAAAATTTCCAAATTTTGAAATTCAAGGTTTTTCAAGATCTTTTGGTAAATATAGAAATTATACCTGTTCATACCTTAAAATAAACTGAGCATAAGAGAGCATAAGAGCCATGCCATCCCAACCTCCATACCAAATGGCATCCCTACCCATATGATATCCCACCCAATGTCCCATATATAATCTGAAGCTCCATCCCATCTTATGCCATAAGCCATTCTATGTCCATATGGTTATTCTGTTTTAGACATGTCCGCCATCACACCCACTATTCCATCCCACCCTGTCCCATATGCCAATTCATCCTATGTCCTATCAGGGACCTGCTATTTAGGTCCCTAGTCCTATGATACCCCTGCCTATATCTTAATATTTGTGCGCAATCCCATACATGTCCAATATCTTCCATCCCACCCTATTTCCCATTTGATATTTTAGCCCATGTCGCATACACTATCGATGCAGCCACAATACGTCACCCGTGTCATCGCACCCTATGCCCCATACGTCACTAAAACCTATGTACCATCTGACCCGGTATGTCCCACCGTACAATATACAATATTGTATTACAATATATGTATTTACAATACAATATTATGCCTCATATACCCTCCCATCCATGTCTCATATGCCATTCCACCCATGACTCATATTACAACCCACCCTCTGTATTATACATGTACGCGATATCCACCATCTCACACATGTCATCCCACTTTGTTCCCTATGTTCCACGTGCCATCCCACCATATGTCTTAAATGTCATCCCATTCTATTTCCCATATGTTATCTCATCATATGTCCCATCCCAAACTATGTCTCATATGACATACCACTGTATGTCGCATATGCCAAACCCACTATCCTATGCATATCACCTAATTTCATTTGTCGATCCACCCAATATCACATATAATATTTCAAACTAGGCCTATTTTTATGCGCAATATCACCCTTATGCAATACCTTCCATTCATATGTCCAAAACACTACGTCACCCCTATGTCACACATTCCATCGCACCCTATGCCCCATATGCCATGCCAACTATGTACCATCCAGCTCTTTATCTCATCTTATGCCCATATACTATCCAGTGTTATACTTTCACACAACCCATCCTTTGTTTGTACGCCATCGCTCCTCTATATATATATATATACTACACATGCCACCCATCCCCCATCCAAACCCACCCAATGTCCAAAATGGTATCTAACTCTTTGTTATACGCAATCCCACTTTATCCAGTATATTCCATCCCACCCTTTTGTCTCACATACCATCCTACTCTATGTCCCGCATACCATCCCCACCATATGCCCCTAATCCACCCTATGTTCCAAATGACAACACACTCCTGTCCCATATGCCATTTCACCATGTCCCATCCCAACACATGTCCCATATGACAACCTACGCTATGTCGCATAAATGTACGCCAAACTCATTATTATATACATATCACTCTGTTCCAAATGACTTTTCACAACGTGACATTTCCCCCTTGTTCCATATGACATTCCACACTATATGTCCCATATGATATACCACCCTATGTCGTATAATCAATTTCATCCTCGATCCAATATTTTCCATCGCAGCAAACAACCCACATGCTCCATGTGACATTTTAACTTATGTACCATATGCCATCCATGTCGTACGCGCATTATCCCCTTTATGCCACCCTACGTCTCTTATGCCAACCCACCTTATGTTCCACATGATATCCCACCCTTTCTCTTTTAATCAATCCCATCCTTTATCCAATATTTTCTATCTGCCACTTATGCTCAACATACATGCCCCACATGCCAGTATGCTTCACATGGCATTTCAACCTATGTACTATATGCCATCCATCTCACCTCATGCCTCATACGCCATTCCATGCTATGCGCCATAAGTCATACCACCCTTGTCCCATACGCCACCTTAAATTATGTCCCATATGACAGCAAACTTGATGTCTTATACACGTTCGCCATTACACCCACTATACCATTCCACCCTGTCCCACGTTATACTCGACCATTTTTCATATAGCAATCCAACCCTCTATCCATTATCATGCATCCCCCACATTTATTATTTCCTATTTCCCATCTCAGCCCATTTCACATTCATCATCGACGCAGCCACCATACGTGACACATGTCGTCGCTCCCTATGCGCGTATACGTGATTCAAATTTATGTAATACCCAACCCACCTTATGCCCAATATGCCATACAATACTGTGCCTCGCATTCCATCTCATCCATTTCCCACAGGCCATACAATACTGTGCATCACATTCCATCTGATCCATTTCCCATATGCCATACAATACTGTGCATCACATTCCACCTGATTCATTTCCCATATGCCATACAATACTGTGCCTCACATTCCATCTGATCCATTTCCCATATGCCATATGATACTGTGCCTCACATTCCATTCCATCCATTTCCCATGTGCCATGCAATACTTGCCTCGCATTCCATCCCATCCATTTCCCATATGCTATACAATACTGTGCCTCGCATTCCATCTCATCCATTTCCTATATGCCATACAATACTGTGCCTCGCATTCCATCCCATCCATTTTCCATACAATGCTGTGCCTCAGAACCCACCCTGTTTTCCACATATTCGCCACCATATCCACCATCTCACACATGCCATTCCACTTCGTCCCATATACCAACTCACGCGATGTCCCATATGATATTCCATTATACGCAATCCCACTCTTTACCTTTCATCCCAATTAATTCCCATATGACGTCCCACCCTATGCCCCATTCCATCTTATGAACCATATAGGCCACCCAACTCTCCCTCCCATCACGTGTCCAATGTGAAGTATAATGTGTGCCATCACATTATATGCCATTCTACACTATGTCCCACACTTTATCTCACCCAATTTCTTATACACAAACCCACCCTTTGTGCAATACTGTCCCCCCGAACTGTATCCATATGCCATCCCATCTATGATGCACATACCATCCCATCTATGACCCACGTGTCATCTCTGTTACGCCCCATATGCCATTCCGCCTATTACCCACATGCCATCTCAGCTACGTCCCATTCCACCTATGACCCACATACCACCCACCTATGACCGAATGCCTTCTTACCTATGACCCAAATGCCACCCCACCAATGACCCACATGCCATCCCACCTATGATCCACATGCCACCCCACCTATGATACACATGTCATCCTACCTATGATCCGCATGCCACCACACCTGTAATCCACATGCCATCCCACCATCTATGACCTGATGACCGACATGTCATTGCATTCTACATTCTATATTAATTAAAGAACCTATGAAGATTTTCAACAGCAAAAATACTAATGTTAAAAACTATGAATAATAGCATGTTGGATCTTAGCATGTGTTATAGAACAAATACCTGATTTAGATGTGTACATGAGCAGATAAAGATCTTGTATTCACCACAAAGTTTCTTAAATGCTGAACAGAAAGTCTTTTGATTATGTCAAAAGCACCCGTAGTTTCCGGTACATGGCTAATTAAATTATATGCAAAAATAAAACATAAATAAAATATATGCAAAAGTTTTGATGTATATAAGACAGCTTAATATCTTTAAAGTTATGATTTCTCTCCAAAATGTCAGTCACTGAAAATCAAGACTATTTTCTCCTGCTAAATTTTAATAGGTAGAATAGAGATTTAAAACGTTGTTGGAGGATTAAAAAACAATAGATTAACTTGATACTATGTCTCAATTTCTATAAATTTGCATAATTTATTATACGGTTTGGTTTGTTGATGTTTTTCAGCACCGCGACAGTTAGAGTCAAATGTGCCAAGAGAGTGTAAATAAATAATGGTGTAAGAGTAAGGATAGTGAGGAGATGGAAGGTTTGTAAAGGAGATAAAGGGGGGAAAGCTGAATATGGGGGAAAAAATTAGGTGAAAAGAAAGATGTGTTTAAGGTTAGGTGTAGAAGGGGAGGAGATTATATGTGATGGAAGAGGTTGTTGAGGCAGAGGAAGTTGATGATGTTTGAGGAAGAATTGTTTTTGAATCGGTCCGAGATTGAGGAGAGTGAGGAGAGAAGAAATCTGGAGTTCTGGTAGAGGAGACAGGTTAAGAATATATGCTTAATGAATAGATCAATGTTGCAAGTAGGCCAGAGAGGGGCAGGGGAGCCGGATAGGAGACTCGGAACTTATGGTTGATGTTGTTGTTATATGACACCTGTCCATAGATCTTTAATCAATACTTGTTTTTTGTGGGCAGGTAGAGGCAGAGAAACAGTCAGGGAGTAATTCGAAGGGCTCACTTCTTTAAAATGAAAAAAATTAAATTTAAATTCATTTAATTTGATGCATGTTCCCACAATGCACCCTACTTCCCATATACTTTTACTGTGTGTATATAGAACGGACTTTAAAGAATTAGTTCAGTGGTCAAGCAGGTTTATTTTACATAAAAGAGGAATTGAAGAGAAACAAAATGGTAAAGAAACTACTTAAATATCCTATTCGGTTAAGGAGATATTCAAGTTAAATTCTCTGTTTTATCTATGTAGAAATAACTGGCGTTGTAAGTCTACTATAAAGGGTTTGTCCGTGCTCGTTCCGCGTTCATTTGTGCTTGTATCCCTTTGTTGTGAATTCGTAGCACGGCCTGCAGGTGTGGAGCCCAGTCATTAAACTAAAAGTTTCGTTTCATAGAAGGTTGGGGTCCTTATCCTCACAATATCAACAATTGTTAATGTGTTTTAAAAAAAATTGATTAAAAGTTTTGACTTTGAATTATTTTTCCTCGAACTTTGTTCAGGTGTTAAATTATATTTACCCTTTCAAGATTCTGTTTGACTACTTTCCTTACATATGCAATGGTTTTTAAGCTACAAAATCGCATGACAAAATATGGTATAATACATAAAGACTTTGAGGAATCTGAGGCTGTGTGTCACAGCAAGTTTGATTTCAGTCGTTTCTAAATGATACCAAACTTTAAATTAACATATTTCCTTAACGGAATAAGATTTTTGAATGCTTTTTTCACCAATTTTTCTTCTAAGTCCTCTTTCATATAAAAACAAAACTAAAACTGTTGGAAGGACAGTATGCTTGAATATTCAAAGCTAGTGTAGAGAATGGGCTTACAGAGGGAAGTATATACAGAAATAGGGTAGCAGGGGCAGATGATTTCAAATTACTTGAGCTTTGAAAGATGCACTTACATTTTCATTTGCACTACAAGCTTCAAAATATTTCAAGATATTTTAAGATATTTTAAGACAAAAAAGTTAAAGTAACTCAGAAAACATGTAAAATCTAGCAGTCTTTATAACTACAACACCTCTTTTATTTCTGTCAAATGAATAACAAAGAAAGGAGAGGCCCTGACTTGTCAATGTCAATGAAAGAATGCCATCCAACCCCCTTTCCAACCTGTACCCTTCCCAAGCCCCTACACATATCCAGAACTACATCTTGGATTGTAATACAACTTCCAATTCAAGAAAATATGGGTGTCAAGCAAAGTCAAGCAGCATAAAAAATGTACAATAATATTAAAGCAAAATTATGCGAAACAATATTGCTTAAGGTATGACAAACTAGACATTGGAAATGATAAAAATCCCCTCACCGCTAATAATGCATATTCCAGCCTGTCCCACATTGCATCCCAGCCTGTCCCAAATGTCATCCCACGTCTATACTCCATGCAATCACACCTGAAAACCAGATACTGTAAGTCATTCCACCACTTACAAGACCCATATGCCATCACAACTGAAATCCAGATGACATCCCACTACGTATCATTCCGCCCTGTCCCACATGCCAACCCACCCTGTTCCACATGCCAACCCACTCTGTTCCACATGCCAACCCATCCTGTTCCACATGCCAACCCACCCTGTTCTACATGCCAATCCACCATGTCTAACATGCCAACGCATCCTGACCAACATCCCACCGCACCCTGCCATAACATACAATTCTACACTGTCCCACATGACCTCATCCTAATTCCTTCTGCTACTTTATCATTATGTCATCTTCTACCCCATATTCTGCTTATTGTTTGTATTTCCCAAACCCTTAATTTAACATTCTTTAGAAGCAAGGACACTTTTATTTGCTTCTTTGTTCATGAGAAGACAAACTTTTGATTGCTATTCATGTCAGTAATGTCAATATCATAACAAAACTTGAAATGTGAAGTAAGTAAGCCATAAGCCATACATTTTTGATCTCCGGTCAAACATATTGCAGCAAATGCACACTATACCTCACCAAAAAGTGTGAACAATGTTCTTCACATATACTGTATGATTATTTGTTGAAGCAAAATCATCATACCCACTTTAATTCAAGAGATACAACATATACAAATATTTTCATTGCTATGCAAATAGGCTAATTATTATGCACAAACAATTCCCCAATTATGCTCAATGAACAGTACCAATGCCCTCTATCACTGAACCAAATAGCAAGTTATTATCTCAGGTTAAATATTTTGTACCCAAGTCTATTGATATGCAAATAAGCTAATCAATATGCACACTATACCTCACATTGAGCGTAGACAATGATCTTCACATATATGATCACTTGTGTAAAACAAAATCTCCACTCCCACCTTAATTAAAGAGATATCATAGATACAAATATTTTTATTGTTATGCAAGTAAGTCAATTAATATGCACACGCAAACCTCGATCATGCTTATTTGAACAGTACCCATGTCTTCTACCCATGCACCACCTTACATGAATGTACACCATTCATAACTAAAGTTATACGCTAATGAATGTTAAACATTTTGTACGAAAGTCTATTGATATGCAAATAACCTAATTAATATGCACACACAACCTCAAATTATGCTTACTTAAACAGTACACATGTCCTCTTCCCATGTACCACACTACATGAATGTACACCATTCATAACTTAAGTTATGCGCTTATAAATGTTAAACATTTTGTACGAGTCTATTGTTATGCAAGAAACCTAATCAATACGCACACTTCATTTAAACATTAAGTGTAGACAATGCTCTTCACATATATCATCATTTGTGCAAACAAAATCCCCACATCCACTTTAATTTAAGAGATATCACAGATACAAATATGTTCATTATCATGCAAATAAGCTAATTAGTATGCACACAACCCCCAATCATGCTCACTTGAACAGTTTCCCTATGCCAAGCTACATGAATGTACACCATTCATAACATAACTTATGAAAACTTTTAAGCAAAACTTTAATTTGACAAATATTTTCATTGTTATGCAAATAAGCTAATTAGTATGCACACACAACCCCTCAATCATGATTTTTGTTAAAGTTTTCATAACTTATGAATGGTGTGTACATTCATGTGACTAGGCATAGGGTAGAGGACATGGGTACTGTTCAAATGAGCAGTGCTCATTTGAACAGTACCCATGTCCTCTACTCTATGTCTAGTCACATGAATATACACCATTCATAAGTTATGAAAACTGTAACAAAAATCTTCTAACCACAAATTTTAACCAAAACATGACAAATATTTTCATTGCTATGCAAATAAGCTAAATAGGATGCACACACAACCCTCCAATCATGCTCATTTGAGTACCCATGTCGTCTACCCATATGCCAATTCACATGAATGTACACCATTAATAACATAAGTTATGAAAACTTTAATCAAAACTTTACCGGACGTTGACGCAGGGGGTAGTAAAATAGCTCTCTTATTCTTCGAATAGTCAAGCTAAAAGTGACTGGTGTAATAAGTGAACTGGCACGTTGGCACTCTCTTCCTCACATTGTCAACAATTGTTAATGTATTTTGAAGAAAACTTATTTTTGCTCAAACTTTCTTCAGGTGGTAAAATATAGTACTAGATTCTGTATACTTTTTTAACATATCCAATGGTTTTTAGAAAAATAACACTTAGGCCTACATATTCTTAAAATTTCTTTTATAAAAATCATTGATGAACGTAATAAATCATTAATTCTTAAATCATGCTATTTTATATATAGATATATTTATATATATATACGCCATCGGGACACGAGCACACGCGTACGCCATCACGACACGAGCTCACACCTACGCCATCGGGACACAGGCTCAGGCGTACGCCATTGGGACACAGGTTCAGGCGTACGCAATCAAGACACAGGCTCAGGCGTACGCCACCGGGACACGGGCTCAGGCGTACGCCATCGGGACACAGGCTCAGGCGTACGCCATCGGGACACAGGCTCAGGCGTACGCCAGCGGGACACAGGCTCAGAGTACGCCATCGGGACACGGGCTTAGGCGTATGCCATCGGGACACGGGCTCAGGCGTATGCCATCGGGACACAGGCTCAGGCGTACGCCATCGGGACACGGGCTCAGGCGTACGCCATCGGGACACAGGCTCACGTGTACGCCATCGGGCTCGCGCGTACGCCATCAAGACAGGCTCACGCGTACGCCATCAAGACACGGGCGCACACGTAGGCCATAGGGACAGGCTCACGCCTACGCCATCGGGACACGATCTCACGCTTACGCCATCGGGACACGGGCTCACGCCTAGGCCATCAGGACACGAGCTCACGCCTTCGCCATCTATATACGGGCTCAGGCGTACGCCATCTGAACATGGGCTCAGGCGTATGCCATCTAGACACGGGCTCAGGCGTACGCCATCGGGACACGGGCTCAGGCATACGCCATCGGGACACGGGCTCAGGCGTACGCCATCGGAACACGGGCTCAGGCGTACGCCATCTGAACACGGGCCCACGCCTACGCCATCGGGACCAAGCCTACGCGTACGCCATCGGGACACGGGCTCATGCGTATGCCATCAGGCTCGCACGTACGCCACCGGGACACGGGCTCGGGCGTACGCCATCGGGACACGGGCTCAGGCGTACGCCATCTAGACACGGGCTCAGGCGTACGCCATCAAGACACGATCTCACGTTCACTCCATCAAGACACTGGCTCACGCCTACACCATCAGGACACGGGCTCGCGCCTACGCCATCTGGACTTGGGCTCAGGCGTACGCCATCTGAACACGAGCTCACGCGTACGCCATCGAAACACAGGCTCAGGCATACGCCACCAACACACTGGCTCAAGGGCCATCTCGGCGGGCGACGCGGGCTCACGGCGACGCCATCGGGCAGGGGCTCGCGGCCGGGGCGCTCGGCAGGGGACGCAGGGGTCGCGGCGGGGCGCACAACCACGCCGACGGGCTCGCGGCCGCCGGGGCGCGGGACAACCGGCGCACGGGCTCGCGGCGGACGCATAACCGGACGCACGGGCTCGCGGCGGGACGCCATAACCGGGGGGCGCACGGGGCCGGGACGCACAACCGGACGCGACGGGCTCGCGGCGGACGGGCCGGACGACGGGTCGCGGCCGGACGACGGGGGCCGGACGCACAACCGGGCGGGGACGCCGACGACAACCGACGACGGGCCGGACGCACGGGGGCCGGGACGCACGGGGCGGCCGGACGCACGGGCCGGACGCACGGGGGCCGGACGACGCGGGCCGGACGACGGGCCGACGGGCGCCGACGCACGGGAGGGCGCACGGGCCGGACGCGGGCTCGGGCCGGACGCACGGGGGGGACGCACGGGCTCGGGGACGCACGGGGGCGGGACGCACGGGCCGGGGACGACGGGCGGGGGGGACGCACGGCCGGGGACGCACGGGCCGCGGGACGCACCGGGGGCGGACGCACGGGCCGGCCGACGACGACGGGCCGGGGGACGGGACGACGGGCCGACGCACGGACGGGCCGGACGCACGGGCCGGACGACGGGGCGCGACGCACGGGCCGGGACGCACGGCGCGCCGGACGCACGGGCTCGCGCCGACGCACGGGCTCGCGGCCGGACGCACGGGCTCGCGCCGGGACGCAGGGGCTCGCGCCGGACGCACGGGCTCGCGCGTCGACGCACGGGCTCGCGCCGGGACGCGACGGGCGCGGGCCGGACGCACGGGCTCGGGCCGACGCACGGGCTCGCGGGCCGGACGGGCTCGCAAGGCCGACGCACGGGCTCGCGGCCGACGCACGGGCTCGCGCCGACGCACGGGCTCGCGCCGGACGCACGGGCTCGCGCCGGACGCACGGCTCGCGGCGGGCCGGGACGCACGGGCTCGCGCCGACGCACGGGCTCGCGGGCCGGACGCACGGGCTCGGGCCGGACGCACGGGCTCGCGCCGGACGCACGGGCTCGCGCCGGACGACGGGCTCGCGGACGCACGGCTCGCCGGACGCACGGGCTCGCGGGCCGGACGCACGGGCCGGCGTCGGACGGGCACGCCGACGCACGGGCTCGCCGGCCGGACGCACGGGCTCGCGGCCGGGACGCACGGGCTCGCGGGCCGGACGCACGGGCTCACGGCTCGGGGACGCACAACGCCGGACGCACGGGCTCGCCGGCCGGACGGGCTCACGGCCGGACGCACGGGCTCGCGGCCGGACGCACGGCTCGCGGCCGACGCATCGCGGCGGACGGGGCTCACGGCCGGACGCGACGACGGGCTCGCGGCCGGCGCACGGGGCCGGGACGCACGGGCTCGCGTCGGGACGCACGGGACGCGACGCACGGCTCGCCGGCTCACGGCTCGCGGCCGGGACGCACGGGCTCGCGGCCGGGACGCACGGGCTCGCGGCCGGACGCACGGGCTCGCGCCGGGACGCACGGGCCGGACGCACGGGCTCGCGGCCGGACGCACGGCTCGCGGCCGGACGCACGGGCTCGCGGGCCGCACGGGGCCGGACGCACGGGCTCGCGCCTGGACGCACGGACGGGCTCGCGCCGACGCACGGGCTCGCGGCCGGACGACGGGCTCGCGGGCCGACGCGACGGGCTCGCGCCGACGGGCTCGCCGGGGACGCACGGGCTCGCGCCGGACGCACGGGCTCGCGGCCGGGACGCACGGGCTCGCGGCCGGACGACGGGCTCGCGGCCGGACGCACGGGCTCGACGCGACGGGCCGGACGCACGGGCTCGCGGCCGGACGCACGCCGGCTCGCGCCGGACGCACGGGCTCGCGGCCGGACGCACGGGCTCGCGGCCGACGCACGGGCTCGCGGCCGGACGCACGGGCTCACGGCCGGACGCACGGGCTCGGTCGGACGACGGGCTCGCGGCCGGGGGCTCACGGCGGGGACGGCTCGCACGGGCTCGCGGCCGGGCTCACGGCCGGGACGCACGGGCTCACGGCCGGGACGCACGCCGGCTCACGGCCGGGACGCACAGCCGGGACGCAGGGACTCACGGCCGGGACGCAGGGGCTCACGGCCGGGTGGCACGGGCTCACGGCCGGGTGGCACGGGCTCACGGCCGGGACGCACGGGCGGAACGCACTGCCGGAACACATGGTCGGGGCTCACGGGTGGGGCTCACGGGCGGGGCTCACGGAAGGGGCTTACAAGCAGGGCTCACGGAAGGGGCTTACGAGCAGGGCTCACGGGCGAAGCACACGGACGAGGCTCACGGGCGGGGCTAATGGGCGGGGCTCACGCCTGGCGTTTACGCCTAGAACACACGGGCTCACAGCTGGAACACAGTTTACAGCCCGAACACACGAGCTCACGGCCGGAACACACGGCTCACAGCTGGAACACACTTTACAGCCGGAACACACGAGCTCACGGCCGGAACACCCGGGCTCACAGCTGGAACACAGTTCACAGCCGGAACACACGGGCCCACAGCCGGAGCATACTAGCTTACAGTTGGAACACACGAGCTCACAATTGGAACACAAGCTCACAATTGAAACACTAGCTCACAATTGGAACATTAGCTCACAATTGGAACACTAGCTCACAATTGGAACTCTATCTCACAATTGGAACAAGAGCTCACAAGTGGAACAAAAGCTCACAATTGGAACAAGAGTTCACAATCCAGGTAGCATGCCAATATGGGTGGCTTATGGGCTACATATGGGCAAAAATATGGGTCCCCTACCCCTTCGGATTCTGCACCCAAGAATTACATTGGGGCCGGCCCAGATTCCCATATGGGTAACATCTGGGCCCAAGGTGGGTATCATGTGGCATGCCCATATGGATAGCATATGGGATGGGGGAAAATATGGGGCCATTCTGGGTTACCCCATATGGGCCCCAAGAATCATGAGACCAATATGCCGATATGGGTTACATCTATGCAGGCATAATATGGGTTTCATGTGGTCAGGCAGTTTATGGTTAGAATGTAGGCTACCCCTTATTGGCATTCTGTGGGATTCATCTGGGACCCAGGTGGGCATACAATAATATGGGCCAGCCCATATGGGAATAATATGGGTTTCATGTGGGAAAGCAGTTTATGGGTATAATATAAGCTATCCCTTATGGGATTCATCTGGGGCCCAGATGGGCATGCAATTTTTGGGTCATCCCATATGGGCAACACATTGGATCATCAAGATAGGGTGTATACCCATTGTGGTCAGTTGTTCCATATGGATCAACTGACCTCAATAGATCAAGCCAAAAGAATAACTCGCTAGATACGCATACAGATATACAACTCATCAATTGCATATTTACATACATTACTTGGAGAAGTAACTTAATCAGTCATACTATAACTGAAAATTCTATTCATTTTGCATCATCCATGCATCAGAGTTGGTTCATTGTAATCCAAAAATAAAACATATTCACCACATTTGTTTATCAAAATGCAATTTTTTTTAAAGCTGCATCTCTGTTCTGATCACCAATAATCAAATTAAAAGGAAAACTGGAACAAACAGCATGCGGATAAATCAAATAAGATATAGTTTCTTTCAAAAACCAAAAATCCGCCTACTCCCATCGCGGTGTTTACCATATGCTTCCAACATGGGCATGTCCAGGTTTTTCCCATATGGTACCCATATGCTGCCCACATGATCTTGCCCAGTTTTACCCATATTCTATACACATGAGCTTGCCCAGGTATTTCACATATGGTACCCACATGGGCAGACCAATATGTTGCCCATATGCATGGCATGTCCAGGTTTTTGCCATATGATACCCACATGGGCTGACCCATGTTCTACCCACATGGGATTGCCCAGGTATTTTCCATATGTTGCCCATATGCTGCACACATGGGCTTGCCCAGTTTCCCCATGTGTTACCAACATAAGTCAGCCCATATGAGCCTACCCACTAGCAGGTTTCCCGCATAATGTTGCCCACATGGGTCATCCCTTATGCAGCCCACATGGGATTACCCAGGGCTTTTTTCTTTCCATATGTTGCCCACATGGGCAAGCCCATACACCACCCACATGGGCTTGCTCAAGTTTCCCCGTGTGCTACCCACATGGGTCAGCCCATATGAGCTTGCCCAGGTTTTCCCCATATGACTCATCCCTTATGCAGCCCACATGGGGTTGCCCAGGTTTTCCTCATATGGTCATCCCTCATGCAGCCCACATGGGCTTGTCCAGGTTTCCCCATGTGTTACCCACATGGGTCATCCATTATGCAGCCCACATAAGCTTGTCCAGGTTTTCCCCATATGTTGCTGGGTCACATGAGTCATCCCTTATGCAGCCCACATGAGCTTGCCCAGGTTTTCCACATATTCTGCCCACATGGGTCATCCCTCATGCAGCCCACATGGGCTTGCCCAGGTTTTCCCCATGTGGTACCCATATGGGCAAGCCCAAGTAGATCCCATATGGGACATGTATGGGCTCAATATGAGTTGGCCCATGCCCAGATCTTTCCCATATTGGCGCTATAAATTCAAAATTGGAACACAAGCTTACGATTGAATCACACTTGCACAATTGGAACACGAGCTCACAATTGGAACACTTAAGAGTTCACAATTGATGCACAAGCTCAAAATTGAAACACAAGCTCACAATTGGAACACACTTGCAGAATTGGAATACGAGCTCACAATTGGAACACTTCAGAGCTCACAACTGGAACATTTATGAGCTCACAAGTTGATACATGAGCTCACAATTGATACATGAGCTCACAATTGAAACACAAGCTCACAATTGGAATGCATGTGCACAATTGGAACAATCGCACTCACTGTCCTCTTTGAGCCATGTCTCCCATAAGGATGCAGTGTACTCTCTCCAACGTATTCTGTCTCTGGAACCGTGTCTGGCTTCATTCCAAGAAATCCACCCTAGCTCCTCTCTTTCCTTTACTACCGTTCTTCTCCATGTCATTCTTTGGTGTCCTACATTCCTTATCCCTTCTGGTTTCCATGTCAATGTTGTCGTGCAGTGGCTGTCCTCTTTTCATTCTAAATACATGCCCAATCCACCTGCATCTTCTCATTTTAGCTTCGTTGCTAATTCTCCTTCGTTTAGTAAATTAAAATTGCACAACGAGCTAGCAATCGGAACACTTAAAGAGCTTACCATTGGAACACTTATGAGCTCACAATTGATACACCAGCTCACAATTGGAACACACATGCACAATAAGAACATGAGCTAACAAATGGAACACCTAAGAGCTCACAATTGTAACATTTATGATCTCACAGTTGATACACGAACTCACAATTGAAACATTAGCTCACAATTGGAACACACTAGCTCACAGTTGGAACATTTATGAGCTCACAATTCATACATGAGCTCACAATTCAAACCCTAGCTCACAATTGGAACACACTTGCACAATTGAACACTTAAAAGCTCACAATTGGAACACGAGCTTACAATTGGAACACGAGCTTACAATTGGAACACGAGCTTACAATTGCAACACGAGCTCACAATTGGAACACTTGCACAACTGGAACACTTAATAGCTCACAATTGGAACATTTATGAGCTCACAATTGGAACATTTATGAGCTCACAATTGGAACACGAGCTCACAACTGGAACACAAGCTCACAATTGGAACAAGAGCTCACAATTGAACATTTATGAGATCACAATTCAAACATTTATGAGCTCATAGCTGGAACATTATTGAGCTTGTGATTGGAACATTTACAAGCTCACAACTGTTTTGTTTTGTAGCAAATATAAATCTTACTGATGTTAAAATCTAAGTTGTGCTGCATTGAAAAACCTGTAAGATATGGATTGCCAATCGGGCAAATAGTAAGTGATAAATGCTTTTCTTGTCGCTGATAAAAAAGTTTGGTCGTTGATAAATTTTGCATCGGCAAATGTTTCAAGGCCAAAATGATCGGCTAATGTTTCATGGACAAAATGATTGGCTCGTGTTTCATGGACAAAATGATCGGCTAATGTTTCAGTGATGGAAGGATCAGCTAATATTTCATCGATAAAAATGATTGGTTAATTTTTTGCTGATTTGGCCACTGAATTTAGCACCTAAAAAATCACTGACTAAAAATGTTTAATAGCGGGCGCTATTATTTTAGGGTGTGCATGTGCGTATATATTTAGGCTGCGCATACACAGGTTTTATCAAGCAGCGTACATGCGCAAGTGGATGCTCCTTGGTATGAACTAGGAGTTAAACCACAAAGAAAAATATTAAGGTGCAAAACCAATAGGCTAAACATTGAACAGATCGCGACAATAAGAATATTTTAAAATTCATATTAGACTTGAATAAAAGTTATCCACTGGACATGCTTATGAACACGCGGGCAGGAGTTTCCTAACGGAAGTGACAGGATGAAGGGGATGAGGGGGGCTCTCTTAAAATTCATATTAGAATTGAATCAAAGTTATCCATTGGACATGTTTATGAATATGGGCAGGAGTTTCCTAACGGAAGTGGCAGGGTGAAGAGGAAAAAGGGGATGGGGAAGGGGGGGGGGGTGGGAAGAAGATTACAAAATCGAAGTGGTGTATACTGTGCATTTCAACCCTTTAAAACATATTCAACTTTAGCCCAATTGGAGGAGTACGGGTAGTGAGGCTACAGCAGAATATGTATTAACTGCATGCGGGAATATTAGTGGAAGTTTTACCCCCCCGGGTCATCACCCCAACTGAAATTCCGAAATTTGAAAGGTCCAAAAATTGTTGTCGGGACTTTTTCTTTTCTTTTAATGTTAATTTGCGGCCACGAAAGTTGGAACATTTAGGTCAAAAATTAACAAAAATCAGGAAACATTCGATCAAATTTATAATTTAGGAAATCAAAAAACTATGTGTAAAGAATGCAGAAAAATCCCTGAAATTCCCATTTAGTGGGCCCACCATAGGTTAGTGGGCCCACCATAGGTTAGTGGGCCCACCATAGGTTAGTGGGCCCACCATAGGTTAGTGGGCCCACCATAGGTTAGTGGGCCCACCATAGGTTAGTGGGCCCACCATAGGTTAGTGGGCCCACCATAGAGGTTAGTGGGTCCACCATAGGTTAGTAAGCCCACCATAGGTTAGTGGGCCCACCATAGGTTAGTGGGCCCACCATAGGTTAGTGGGCCCACCATAGGTTAGTGGGCCCACCATAGGTTAGTGGGTCCACCATAGGTTAGAGGCCCACCATAGGTTAGAGGCCCACCATTGCAGTGGTGTATGATCCAGGGACCAGGGGGTCCTTGGCCCCCAATAACTTTATTAGGGCCCAAGTGCCATTTTGGCAGCCCAATAATGGAAGTCTGGAAAATTATCGATTTGAAGAGTCAGATTCCTTTTTCATCTTTTCTTATTCCATAGTGTGCATGATAAAGTCGGCACAAAAACAACATGAATATTATGGAATGCTGGATGGGCACTAACTATGTTAACAGTTTTAACATTTTATGTTAAGATCTTGTCGGGCTGACTTTAGGAACCATGCACTGTCCCGTCCCCTCTTTTGACAGATCTGGCTTTGATGATCCCAAACTATTCCCACTGTGGGGAAAATTAGGATTTGTCACAAGGTCCGAGATTCTTCTTCTACACTCAAATGATATTTCAACTGTCCAATACACAATAAAAGATTTTAGTTCCGATAGCTCATACAGTTTTATGATTTTGTTTATAATTTGCAATGACACTTCGCCAGTGTGAACCACCTCAAACTTCAATACCAAGTTACTTTGATTTGGATCCCCCTAACCCCCCATACAAAAGATGTTTTCATGCATGGTGCTACTGTATGGGAGCGGCTCCCAGGCCCAAGTGGTGATGCTTTTCATATCCGACTGTGCATGCCGCATTTGCGTACTGTATTGGGGTTTAAATTTCCAGTAATATCGTCCAAAACTTATGATTTTAAGCGATTTTTCAGAATTTGTCGTAAAAATTCCAGATTTTCCAACCTTTGTGGCTGCATATTTAATATTAAAGAAAAGGAAGAGGCCACCAGCAATTTCTAGACAGATTACATTTCTAAATTTTGATGGGTGGGAAGGGAAGTTTGCATAGTTGTCGTAGCCTACTACATATTTTGAAAGGGTGCTCCATTAATTATGTACCCCCAGGTCATCCCACTGCCCTTGGTAGCATGCCAGTACCCCACCAAATCATTTGAGGTTATATCATTTTAAAGCCTAGAAAGGATTCAAATGCACAAGCTAGTTTCATCATGATTTCGCCAGCTGAGCCCTAGCTACTGGAGCTTGTAGGAGGAATTATCTTTGGATCGTTTGAATAATATCAGAGTTTTGCATCTCCAGATAAATTGTTCATTTGGTATCAACTTGAATTAAGTTTTGCTAATGTGGCAAAAGTTGTATACCTATATATTGAAATGACCAGGTATATCAGGTGAAGATTTCTGATAATAAAGCAATGGCAGTCTTCAGTCTTTAAAGGATTAGTTCAAGGGTCCAGCAAGTCTTATCTTATATGAAAAAACACTTCAAAAGACACAAAATAGTGAAGAAAGCTTTCCAAAATCTAATTCCGCTAAGGAGATATCCAAGTTTAAAGTAAGGTATAATTTGTGTAAAAACAACTGAAATCAGACTAGTTGTGATGTCAGATTCAAAGTCTTTACGTATTCTAACATATTTTGTCCTGTGATTTTGTGGCTTAAAAACCATGAGATATGTCAAAAAAGTAATCTAGTAAAAACCTAATCTAATAAGGGTATTTATAATATACCACCTAAAGAAAGTTCGCAGGAAAATAATTCGAAGTGACAAAATCAAATTACAATTATGGACGACTTTGGTATTTTATCTTGTAAATCCTTTTGTTTATAATTGTCTATTGTAGTTCTACATACGAAGGAGCACAGCAAATTCTGATCAAAAGTATTTACAATGGCTACAAGATTTCCTGCCCAATCGCCAACAGCGAGTTCTCCTTGATGGTGAATACTCCAGCTCAGCCCCAGTCAAGTCAGGTGTACCCCAAGGAAGTGTCGTAGGTCCACTCATGTTCCTCCTGTTCATCAACGACCTCTCAGAATATGTCCCCTCATCTACAGTCAGACTATTCGCTGACGACTGTGTTCTCTACCATCATACAGGGAATGATGAACATTCAAAGGCCCTCCAACTCGACCTGAATGGTCTTCAACAATAGGAAGCAGACTGGCAGATGGAATTTCACCCCCCAAAATGCCAGCTCCTATGCGTTTCCACCAAACACACTCCACTGAAGGCCAACTACATGATACATGGTCATGTTCTAGTGGAGGTGGAAACTGCCAAGTATCTGAGAGTTACCCTGCACAAAAACTGAACTGGAGCACTCATATCCAAAACATCACAAAAAAAGGCGAACTCTACCAGAGCTTTCCTCCAATGGAATCTCCATCACTGTCCACACAGCACCAAAGCTGTATGCTACCAAACGCTTGTCAGACCCCTGCTGGAGTACGCAAGTGTGGTCTGGGACTCATCGACCAAAGTCAACATCAACCAACTAGAGATAGCACAGAGAAGAGCAGCACACTTTGTTTGTTTGATGAGAGTTTAACGGCACCACAACAGTAAGGGTCAAATTGTGCCTGAGAGGTTAGATCATTCCAGAGGTAGGAAGGAGAGTAAACAGGGGGAGATTGAGAGAAACACGAGAACTAAAAGCCAGAAAGCTGGGATCGAGAGAGGTGTATGGGTAAAAAAAATAATGTAGAGAGAGAGGGGGTGGGGAAGGAGGACTAAATATGGTTGTAGAGGGAAGCATGATGAAGGAAGGAGATAATTTTATCCGGAGGTTTTTTTTGGGAGAGCTGGGCTACTGAGTTGTGGGCAGCGAGGGAAGCTCTGGGAAGGTTGTACAGGGGGCAAGCAAGGAGAATGTGATGGACTGTGAGGGTGCAATGGCAATTGTTGCAGAGGGGTGGGGGGAGCCAGTAAGGAGGAGGGAGTGAGTGAGGTGGTTGTGACCTATTTTAAGGCAGGTAATGTGGACGTTGTCGACACGGGATAGGTTGTGAGTAGTGGGTTTAATCGGAATGGTGGGCTGGATGACGTGGAGTTTGTTATCAATTTGCGCTCAATGACTACTCCACCCACATACAGCAGAGTAACACCAATGCTTCGAACTCTCTAGCAGACAGGTGAGCCCGCTGTAAAGCAATAATGATGTACAGGATAGTCCATGATCTTGTTGCTATACCTCCCACCTATCTCCAACCAATAACATCAACCGCAAGGGGTCACACTCAAAAGTTCCTCATTCCTTTCGCCAGGACCCAGACTTACAAGCAATCTTTTTCCCCCAGACACCATCAGGATATGGAATGGCTTACCTCTTCATCTGGTACAAAGCTCATCACTTAAATGTATCAAGAAGGTGGTACCAGACATCCAGCTTCGGCCTTAGGTGGCCTTCTTTTACTAGCACCATGTACATAGACTACACAATTTTGACTCGCACCGAGAACGCATTTAGTTCAGTTCGTTTATACTCCAATTGGAGGACTGTACTTTAACGGAAGAAGAATACACACTGGGCCAGGCTGGCGAGGGTTTTCTGTATTAGTCAAGCAAAGCTGCAGACACTTGAAACAAACGAGAAGTTAAATAGCGCCCGCTATTTAACATTTTTAGTTGGTGATCTTTTGGACACTGATTTCAGCAGCAAAATCAGCAACAAAATAACCGATAATTTTGTCAATGAAACAAAAGCTGATGAAATCATTGACACTTGGTTGATAAATTCTTTGCTGATGCTAAATTTATCATCGACTACACTTTGTTTTATCAGCGATAAGAACATTTGTTATCACTTAATTATTTTCCCCGATTGGCGTTCTATGGTAACATGAAAATGGTGCTCATCGTTCCTGTGTAATAGGCATATACAGCAGAAACATACTTGAAGACTATTACAACCCAGGTAGTGGCCCCAACAACATGTTGTTCATGCACATATACAGTACAGTTCATGCACATATACACATACAGTACCTTGTATGGCAACCATTTTTTGTAAGATGGGTCTATAACATTCAATCAGATTTTAATATTAAGTTTTACAAATAGATTTCTCTGTATAGGTGACATCACTGAATATATATAATGTACTAAACTTACACCCTTACTTACTCAGGCTGGTCTACTGATTTGCAGCCATGAGTAGGCAAATGGTCAATGAACTGATTTGCAGCCATAGTCTTAGCCAATAAGCAGACAATAGCAACAACTTTCAATGAATAGGCGTGATTTGCAGTCAAAGTCTTAGCAAATAAGCAGACAATAGCAACAACTTCAACCAATGAATAGGCGTGATTTGCAGCCATGAGTAGTCTTAGCCAATAAGCAGACAATAGCAACAACTTTAACCAATGAATAGGCGTGATTTGCAGTCATGAGTAGTCTTAGCCAATAAGCAGACAATAGCAACAACTTCAACCAATGAATAGGCGTGATTTGCAGTCATGAGTAGTCTTAGCCAATAAGCAGACAATAGCAACAACTTCAACCAATGAATAGGCATGATTTGCAGTCATGAGTAGTCTTAGCCAATAAGCAGACAATAGCAACAACTTCAACCAATGAATAGGCGTGATTTGCAGCCATGAGTAGTCTTAGCCAATAAGCAGACAATAGCAACAACTTCAACCAATGAATAGGCGTGATTTGCAGCCATGAGTAGTCTTAGCCAATAAGCAGACAATAGCAACAACTTCAACCAATGAATAGGCATCAAATGTTTGACAAAAATCATTTGTTACCAGCAAAGCAAATCTTAAACATTACTAACTACTTGCAAATGTCATCTTATATAATTTCAGTACAAAACTACATGTACCTTTCATGTTCAAACCTTATAATTAAATTTTCAATTCAAATGCAACTCTTCTTACCACAATTTTGACAGTTTTGGTTTATTTTATTGTGTTGAAATTTGACATGTTGAAATTTGACATGTTGAAATTTGACATGTTGAAATTTGACACAAAATGATACTGTAAAATGGGGTGACTAAGGGACAAAATCTAGAAAAGTTTTTTGAAGACTAATTTTCCAAATTTAACAAGCCAGTGTTTGTTGTATCTTTCCCATGTTGAAAGTACAAACCAGCAGTGGCTGTAAGTCAGTTAAACAGATCTGAATTAACAAATTTTAAGCTACATGCGCAGAAATGAAAATTTCTTCCAAAATGCTCCGAAAAATGGGGTCAATACGGACAACATATTTCAATTTGCCACGCACGTACAGTATAAGCCAAATCGTGTCATAAGAACTTTAAAAAACATTCTCGAGAAGACGTTAAAAGAGCTGTAGCAGCAGTAAAGTGAGGAATGACATACAGAGCAGCAACAGATACATATGGTATTCCAAGAAGTGTGATTCACAGACATGCTAAGCACCCCTATACAAGGTGGAATATTCCAGGAAGTGTGATTCACAGACAGGTGGAATATTCCAAGAAGTGTGATTAAGCTTAGCACCCGATGCAAGGTGGAATATTCCAAGAAGTGTGATTCACAGACATGCTTAGCACCCTGATGCAAGGTGGAATATTCCAAGAAGTGTGATTCACAGACATGCTAAGCACCCCGATGCAAGGTGGAATATTCCAAGATGTGTGATTCACAGACATGCTAAGCACCCCGATGCAAGGTGGAATATTCCAAGAAGTGTTATTCACAGACATGCTAAGCACCCCGATGCAAGGTGGAATATTCCAAGAAGTGTGATTCACAGACATGCTAAGCACCCCGATGCAAGGTAGAATATTCCAAGAAGTGTGATTCACAGACATGCAAGGTAGAATATTCCAAGAAGTGTGATTCACAGACATGCAGCAGGTGCAAGGTGGAATATTCCAAGAAGTGTGATTCACAGACATGCTAAGCACCCCGATGCAAGGTGGAATATTCCAAGAAGTGTGATTCACAGACATGCTAAGCATCCCGATGCAAGGTGGAATATTCCAAGAAGTGTGATTCACAGACATGCTAAGCACCCAGATGCAAGGTGGAATATTCCAAGAAGTGTGATTCACAGACATGCTAAGCAACCCGATACAAGGTGGAATATTCCAAGAAGTGTGATTCACAGACATGCTAAGCATCCCGATACAAGGTGGAATATTCCAAGAAGTGTGATTCACAGACATGCTAAGCACCCCGATGCAAGGTGGAATATTCCAAGAAGTGTGATTCACAGACATGCTAAGCACCCCGATACAAGGTGGAATATTCCAAGAAGTGTGATTCACAGACATGCTAAGCACCCCGATACAAGGTGGAATATTCCAAGAAGTGTGATTCACAGACATGCTAAGCACCCCGATACAAGGTGGAATATTCCAAGTGTGATTCACAGACATGCTAAGCACCCCGATATAAGGTGGAATATTCCAAGTGTGATTCACAGACATGCTAAGCACCCCGATACAAGGTGGAATATTCCAAGTGTGATTCACAGACATGCTAAGCACCCTCATACAAGGTGGACAGACAGTACTGGAACCTGCTGTAGAAAAACATATTATTGAAAGAATTATGACCTGTGCCAAGTGGGGATATCCACTAGATACACTGGATTTGAGATACCTTGTAAAAAGCTACCTAGAAAAACATGGTATCACTGTGACTACATTCAAGAATAATATGCCAAGAAAGGAATAGGCATTCAGGTTCCTTAAGAGACACAAGGAGAATGTGACACATCGCATGTGTCAAAATTTTAACCGGTCAAGAGCTGCTGTCTCAAGAACAATTATTACTGCATATTTTGATCACTTAACCAAGACCATTTGCAGGTACTGTATACCAGCAAGTAACATTCTCAATTATGATGAGACAAACTTGTCGGATGAGAAAGAAAGTGATAATGAAAAGAGGCAGCAAATATCCAGAGCGAATTATGACCCATTCAGAGTTTACGACTTCTTTGATGTTTGCCCGGGCTGCAGATGCAACCCTATTGCCACCATATGTTGTTTACAAGGCAATAAATATTTATGACACATGCGACTTTCGGGGACCACCAGGAACATGATATAACAAAAGTAAATCAAGATGGTTTGATACCACTGTTTTTCAGATTGGCTTCTTACAATTGCCATGCCATATTTGAACAAAACTAGCTGGACCTAAAGTTGTCATTGGAGACAACCTCAGTTCTCACCTGACACTGGAAGACATCTAACTTTGTGAGGATCATGACATAAGCTTTGCTTTCTTCCCAGCAAACTCTACACGTCTTTGTCAACCACTTGATGTTTGCTTCTTCCAACCAATGAAAATGACATGGCGTCCAATTCTTTCAAAATGGAAGATGGGGCATGGTAGAAAGAATTCTTCTGTCTCCAAGACATGTTCCTACGACTGTTGAATGAACTGATGACAACTCTTAGTGGTAACAAATATAAAAATCTAATTTCCGGCTTTTCCACTTGTGGGATTTAAAAAAAGGTATTATCAAGTCTACCATAAGAACCTAAGCACAACAGAGAAGAGCCTACGGAAAATCTCATCAGAAGACACTATAGATGACTGCATTATGACATTGTTGAATGAAATGTGTTATGGAGGTGGCAGTGACAAAAAAACAAACAAGGAAAAAGAAGGTAAGAGTGATTCCAGGAAAAAGTGTCATGGCTGCAGACATGCCACAAGACAAAGACAAAGAAAATGATGGTGAAAGGGAAGCTGATCAATGCGAAAGCGGTGGACAGACCTCATCTGATGAATCTATCTATGGATGTCTCGCAGCAGTATGTCTCATCTGAAAATGATGATCAAGATGACAGAAATGCTCCTTGTGGAATCTGTTCTGTTGTAAATTTCATTGCTCTGAAACCTGGGATGTGGGTGGTGGTTAGTTTTGCCTTACTTGCAAGGAAATCAAACAGACTGTACCTTAGGAAAGTTACTAAATTGGTGGATACCGATAGCGGCACCGATAAAAATGAATTTGAAGCATCATTCTTAAAACTGAGTCAAAAAAGCAGGTTTTTTTTTTCATTTTCAGAAAAGTAAGACAGATGTGTCGTCAACTTTTCACAGATTGTTGTAAAAACATGCAAACCAGAAAAGATGAGAAGAGGAATATTGAACTTCAAACAGTGGTGAATTCCCACTCAAAATCGTAAGGATTATGGGCTGTTCTCTGTTGAGCAGAACAATTCCACAATGCACTATAGCTGGATAAGGACTGTTGAGATTCATCAATGAACTTTAGATACGGTACCGCAATTAACACAATTCTATGTCTGTACGGTAATTAACGTTAATCATTTATGATTTTATGCACCAGTTGACATATATAACTCATGCTCATGTTGAAAATGTTTGAAAATGTTGTCGCTATGAAGTACACCAGACATGTGAGTGATGATTTATAAAAGTAGCTGAAATTAATCAATTTTCTCATCAAAATAGCTAAGCATTGTCAATTATGCAGAAAATAGGTGAAATTAGCTTGGAAAATAGTTGCAATCAGCTAAACAGCTGGTCTCACATGGTGAAATTGATCAATTGTCTCATCCAAATAGCTAAGTATTGTCAATTATGCAGAAAATAGGTGAAATTAGCTTGGAAAATAGCTGAAAACAGCTAAATAGCTTAAGTCTCACGTGCCTGCATGGTACACCCTGAACGGGATCGTTGAATTCAGAAAACGCAATGTATTCCTTCATTAAAACTGATCAAATATGAACATCTTCAAGTAAAGGCAATATATAAAATATCAAATAAACAAACATCCACCAGTTTATTGAATAATTTTGTCCACTTAATCAATTCAAATTTATGCAAAGACTATATTACAGTTCATACTATTCCCTTACCAATGTGTAATACACATTTCTGTAAATTAATATGCAGACCTCCTTTTCAAGGTGTAAAATTTAATCTGCTGACAGAAATTTTAGGTTATCAACAAGATAAAAGATTTGAGTGGATATACATAAACTTAACTGAATTTTATTCAACCTTTTAACATTTCAGGAATATAATGCAAAATTTTCTAAAGCAGGAAAAGCCTAATTTCTAAAAATAACAATATCATTCTCAAGTCCAAGAAATTGTACACAAATTAGGTTAAATGTAAACTGACACAAAAACATCAGGCTTTGTGTTATACAAATCTGAAAAAGAAGTGATTGTATCTCATGCTTAAAGGTAATTATACAATACAAAGTTTACTTATATAATTATTAAGTCAGAGACTTTCGGCACTGTTATGAGTTATGAAGTACTCCATTTGTTCTAGGAACCCCAGAATAACTTGCATGCACTTTCCAAGCCTTGTGCTCTTCTGAACCCCAAAACAGAAAGGTCCAAAGTAATTACTTGATGCAGGTTATGCATGATGGGTGACATATGATCAATCTATTCCTCAAACAAAATGAACCACAATCACAGATATTTGTTTTCTCCATACCCAACAATTTTGTTGCATCATAGAAAAATCATAGGAGCAGATATAATTTGATGAGATGTTACACAAGTAAAGCTATGTTATTTCATGCATACATGGACTACAATGACATACAGAATGTGTGCTTAATAGGTATCAAGATGAAAAATAAGGTTTCTTGCCTCAAAAATACAAGACAAAACATAACAAGGAACAACATTCTTCTTATTCATTACATTGAAAACCTAATGTTACTAAAATTGGCTCAAAATTACATTCACCAGGCCTAATTAAGGATGCCTTTACCATTTTCAATGTACTTATTGCTTCACATAATATTTACTATTCTAAAGTGCTTTGGTTTTTTCTCGCATCACCATTACACTTAAAATATACACTTAAACCTCAGAAAAGAAATTTAATTTAATTTCGTTGTCAAAAATCACCTCAATTTGTCCCATTTAGGTGTCCAAGTGCTTGTCACTAACCACCGCCTACTCATTAGCATTCATGACATCACTACCACAACATTAGAACATACGTACAGACCATGACCCATCTGTGTACCACATATAGCATAAATCTGATACATCGTTTATGGTGTTTACATCATTTAACACTTCTACATTAGGCCATGCCCACCATGCATTTTAATGACACATGTTGATAACATAAGAATGTACACAATAACCAACACAATTATCATGTCCAATATGACACAAAACTGACATACAGTTGCTCATTTATCACTTTTTCAAAATTTTCAGTTTATGCCCTGCCCACTTATTAATATGCATGAAATCACCACAACAATTATTAGGTCACATCTGCAGACTATGAGCTATCTGTGTACCACACATGATGTGAATCCAGTTCATAGTTCTTGAGATATCATGTTTACTTGTGCTTTTTGTTTACAAATTCATATTAAGCCCCGCCCTCCATGCATATTAATGAATTTTCAATGTTTAATTTCCAAACATGAAACAAAACAGACATGTGGTTGTTAAAAAATAAACATTTCATGATTTTCACTTTAAGCCCTGCGTACTAATTATTATGCATGAAATCATCATCAAAAACAATAGGGCACATATACAAGACCATGGGATATCTGTGTACCAAACTTGACATGAATCCAGTTTACCATTCTTGAGATGTTTACAATCTCTTTTCAGAAAAATCATATTAAGCCCCGCCCACTATGCATATAATAAAATTCAACGTTTTTACGTCATGAACATGTACACAACAGCTAACATCGTAATTAGACCAAATATGAAACAACACAGACATGTGGTTGTTAAAATATGAACATTTCCCGATTTTTACATTAAGCCTGCCTACTCAATAATATGCATGACATCACCATCAAAAACAATAGGGCACATCTACTGACCATGGGCTATCTGTGTAACCTATATAATATGAATCCAGAGAATCATTCTTGAGATATCGCGTTTACGAGCTGGCCGTCACAAACACACAAACACGCATACATACACACGCCATCACGACCGCATAGGTTCCTGATGCTATCGCATAAGAACCAATAATTAAGCAAAATTCAAACAAAAATAAAAATATGACCAATCAAATATCACACACAAAACTGACCACTTGCCACTAACAGTTATTGATGGAATGTAGAATCACTCAAAATCCTTGTGAACAGGAATCAAAACCAATTAGTGAAGAGTATCCAGAAAGTAACAACTTTCATGAGAAAAAAATAAATTATTTGCTGTTTTGCTTCACACAATTCCACAATATTCTTCCTATCAAACAGTGCCAATCAGAAATTAAAAGAAATTTTAGATAAGTAAAACATGACATAACCTTTGTATTAAAAGCAAATTTAAATACCAAGAAAATGTCTAAAACTACACTACTAAAAGGGTGGATTAGAGTCACTGTGTAACACATGAAATACACTGAAAGATGATAATACCCAAGGCATGGTAATGTATTTGCATTTTCTAAATTTACCCCGCTAAGAATAGCAGGAATATTTATGAGAGTTATACTTACCTTCCATGCAATAAATATGCAATCTGGTCCATGACCTGATTCTAACACACTTCTAACCAACCTTAAAAACATAGTTACCAGCCCAGCCCTGACCTCCATAATACCTCTAATATCCCTCACTTCTTTTCAGTGCATTGTTCTCACAACATCACTGGAACTGCTTAAAAAAAAATCACCATTCTAACAATTTTCTTTTTCACAGCTCCTACCACACAGGTTTTTATGCTGTTTCGCTTTTTCTGCTTGCCTTCTCAAGTCATCTAAAGTAAGACAAGGTAGCCATGGGACCGTGAATTCTTCAGTCCGACTCACAGGACTTTTCATTAAGCCTACACTTAAGTCAGAGTGTTTTTACTTCCATCCGTACAAAACAGGTGGTTAGATCCCGAGAGTCCCACTCTCACGGCGGGTGTTTCAGTCCCTAGAGCACCTGGTGTGCCTGTTTAGAGGACCACTTTCCCTTGGGTTTGGGTATTTTTCACCCTAGAGGATAGCCTAGCCTTACCACGCGGATAGCCTAGCCTTACCACGCGGATAGCCTAGCATTATACTATGCTTTGTATTAGCATGTTAGGATGTCTTCAGTACAGGTTTTCATATGCATTAGGCCAACTTCTCGTTTCAATGTTGGCGCATGCGCATGAGGTCGAAGTCACCTCAGGGGTGATTGGGGAGTGCTTCATTCAGCTCCAAGGAGCTACAATTATTACAAGAGAGCACATCTGGATAAAAAATGGAAAGCATTATATATCATCAAATGGGTGAAGCATCGTATCTCTTGAAATAACCCAAGATGCAGCCTCCAATTTCTTGTTTGAATGAAAACACTCGACATACAGGTAACAAAAACCTCTCAACTAAAAATATCCTAAATCAATGTGATATTAAAGAGGGACTCTCTTCCCCTGATATACACCAGTGATGCCACTTCCGCAGATGTAATTGACTGGCTCGTTAGAATTTGGGTAAATATTTTGACCAATCAGAACTGTACAATTATTGTATAATTGTATACTCAACGTTTACATAGTAACTGGTCACTGCCAAGCTACATATTCTCCCATTGAAAAATATGAAGTATCTACCACTCCATATACAACCATTACTTAAAAATGTAATTAATCTCTTAAATGTGATTAATCTCTTAAATGTAATTAATCTCTTAAATGTAATTATTCTCTTAAATGTAATTAATCTCTTAAATGTAATGACATGAATAAAAAAAACGTGCCTCTTAAATATACAACATACCTCTCTCGCTCTTACAGATGACTGAACATGCCACAAAAATGATCATACAGCTAGCTGCAGCATGCCTTTTCAATGTACTGTATCATGTCTGTGTGAAATACTGCATCATGCCTTTTTTAATGTACTGATTAAGCCTTTTCAATTTCTGTTACAATCCTTTTTAAAGAAAATTAACATGTACTTTGAATACATATTAAAACATCATTTAATATATGGTGTCTTACATCACTTACTACTGTATCCAGCATATTTCTTATTTTCTCCTCACAACTTCAATATGCCTCATTTTCTAAGCCTCTTAATATCATCAAAAATATTACTTAATATACATCTTAGGTTACTTAATATACTCTTATGTCACTTAATATACATCTTATGTTACTTAATATCATCTTATGTTACTTATTATACATCTTATGCTACTTAATATACATTTTAAGTTACTTAATATGGTATGCCTCTTGTGCCTAAAATGTAACTCTTAAATTACCTCTCTACATCATTAAATATGCTTGTGAGTCTAATATGCCTCCTGTGCTTTTAATATGCCTCTTGTGCCTTTAATATTTCTATTACATAACTAAATATGCTTCACAACATGTCATGTGCCTCACACAATTAATAAACCCCTTTACATCACTTAATATGCCTCTTATGTCTGCCTCTTACATATAATATGCTTCTTGCATCTTTGCATGCCTCTTGCATCTTTGCATGCCTCTTACATCACCTATGCCTCTTACATTAATCTTATATGCCTCTTAATTACATCATCTCAAATGCCTCTTACATTATCATACATGCCTCTTACATAATCTTATGCCTTTACATCATCTAACATGCTTTTTGCATCTTAATATGCCTCTGACATTGTGTAGAACTGAAACATATTCCTTAGATATACTGTATGTTGTAGGATGCTGCTAAGCTCTGTTGTAGGATGCTGCTAAGATATGTTGTAGGATGCTGCTAAGCCATGTTGTAGGATGCTGCTGCTATGTTGCAATATGCTTCTTAAATATGCTGTAAAATAATACGGCTCAAATAGACTGTAACATGCGTCTTCAATTAGCTTCTAACAAACCTGGTAAATATATTATTAGAAGTAGAACGGTAAATACCATCAAGGTCCGCATGCACACCTGGTAGATATATTATTAGCAAAAACACTTAAACATGCTGTTGAAATACCAACTTCATATAAATGCCTCTTTCTTATAAAGAATCAAGCATCTTAAGCTTAGCAAGAATCATTCTGCTATTACAGTATCATTCTTATATTTCACTTTGTATACTTTGTAAATAAAATGAGACAATAAAAAAGTACTCAAAAAGAAACTCATCAAGGCAACAATCTCCAGTCTTTAGATTAAAAAATAATTGAAATCACATCTCCTTAGTATAAGACCTACTGTAGCTTACATAGTACTTATATATACCCCAGTAAGTGAGTCACTCCAAATCTACAAAAATAAGACCTTTTCACAGTACCTACCTTTGACCCGTGTCTAAACTTACATGGGTCCAATCCAAGTTGACTCAGGTCATTTCTGGCACATGTATTTGGTTAATCGTGTTGGAATTCTTAACAAGAGTCAAAAGCTCTTAATCTCCAGAGCAGGGTTAGTACTCTACACGGGTCAATTCTGTATTGAATTTACAATGTGACAAGGTCAGCCAAGGTTACGCATGTCAGACCTGTGTCCAACACTGAGATTTTCCGCCGTGTGAAAAAGCCTATAGATGATCATCTTACAGATTTCTCATTACAGTTTGATATTTTCGTGAAATGATCTTATTCTAGATGACAGATACTCTGACAATTCTACCAAGGTTTTGTAAGAAGGAACAACGTATTTATTCTGTAAAAAATCATCTAATCACTTTGCGGAAATGTTTATTTCCTTACTTTCCAAATAAGGCAAAAATGTTTTCAAATGTCATAAGGTAGATAGAATTAAGTTTGCTCTTACTAAAATAATCCTACATAAATGCATATCTGCACATGATAAACGTGCACTCTCTTAACAATGTCTTGCAGTTAACACCTCCACTTCCTAACATGTAGTTACGAGAAAATATTGCACAATGAATCAAGCAATCATATATACAGAACCCTGAGCATTTGATGGTGTTAGAAGGCCCTTAAAAATTAATCTCAATGCTCTGTCCAACAGCAACAGCAATTTTTGGCAAAAAATATGGAATTTTCTCAAAACTTTCATCATGGATGTATGATGTACTATATACAAGCATGATAAAACAACAAATAAAGCACAGGTCAGCAAAGATCTTTGTAAAGATTTCATGTTGTTGCCCCTTACATTGCATGGAAATTTCATGGTATTTTAAATTCAAATTTTAACTTCTTTATATATTTTTGGATAAAATACTGTGATCTTTTTCATGGATCTTTACACAGAGTACAGTGCATATATGTTCCTATACAAATGAGGACTTGCACCTGAAAACAATCCTATTAAATAGTTAATAATGTTAACAGCCTTAGTATAGGATAGACGTTTACTTACCATTTCTTGACACTCTGGAACTGGTTCACAGCATTTGAAAAATCATACATCTGGCTGCCCGGCACAAGCAAAATCTTATCCCAGCAACCATGATATTAACATGACCTACCCAGATGGACAATTAAAAGTTTCCAAAAATTTGCATTGCATGTATACAAATCAAATCCCATGAGCAACCTTATTTACTACTTTCAGGGCAACCACAAATTTATTATCCCTGCCAGGCAGGCAAGTTAATTTGTTGACCTCTGCTGGTTCATCATGGAATTTTATTCTGTTGATCCAAGAATTAACAAAGTGGCATGTCAAATTATCAGCCTGGTCAATAATACCAGAAAGCCTTTCACAAAGATCCTGAAATGTGTAACACGAACAAGGGAAACAATTGTACAAAGATCAAATTGAAGTATTCTATTATTTCAGATTTCAATACACAGTACTTGTTTTGTGTTTACCTCAAAAATGTTGCAATATGAAATGATTGTGTAAAGTTTATTATAAGGCCCTTAAAAGGCTGTAAAATGGTCAATTTTTTAACCATTTTTGATTCTTTGATGGTTTTAAAACATACGTTTTCCAATATGCTAATTGTCCCTGAAGAAGTGTCATTTCAATAAAAAAAAACACATTACTCTTGAAAGGTAAACCATATTCTCTAAGATAGTAAAATAAAAACCTCTTGTCTTATTTCTGATACTTGCAAAATTAAAAGACTAACTATTACAGTAATATTCTTTAAACAAAAGAAACACGATAAAACTTTAAGATAACATTTTCACTTGGTCCAATAAACCCACACAAATCAGCCTTTGGTCACAAAATGGCAAGATTGAATTAACTGATTTTCAAAGGGTGATGAATCAACATGAAATTTAAAATAAACGAATTCATAAAAAAGATATTGTGACAAAGGCAAAAATGATTGCGAAAGTGGACTTTCTTTCGAATTTGCAAATCAAAGATCATTACCGATTTTTGGCAAGATCAACTGCAAGATCAGCTGTTGATTAATAAAAAAGTCCTTCTAAAGTAAACTCACTAATCAATTACTTGTTTGATTGATTACTCTTAAAGGAATGTGAAATTTGTTAGTAGAAAATAAAATAAAAAAGTTTGTTTTTAACTAATTCATGCATATCATTTAAAAAAGTCTCAAATTGCACTCCCTTTGTTTATGCTGAGCACTTTCGTCATTAAAGGATTAGTTCAGGGATCAAGCAAGTCCATCTTATATTGAAGAGGACTTCAAAAGAAACAAATGAAGATGAAAGTATTCAAATTTCCTATTAACAATTGTTAATGTAACAATTGTTATTGTATTTTACAGAAAGTTGATTTAAATTTTGTACAATTTAAATTATTTTCCCTCAAACTTTCTTCTTCAGGTAGTGTATTACAAATACCCTTCCTAGATTCAGTTTTTCTACCTTTCTGACATATCCCATGGTTTTTAAGCCACAAAATCCCAGGACAAAATATGATAGAATGCATAAAGACTTTGAGGAATATGAGGCTATGACATCACAGCTAGCCTGACTTTAGTCGTTTCTACACAAATGATACCAAATCTTAAGTTTAGATGTCTCCTTAACGGAAAAATATTTTTGAATTGTTTCTTCACTATTTTGTTTCATTTGAAGTCCTCTTTCATTAAAGATATAGACTTGCTTGACCCCTGAACCAGTACCGTCACAAGCAAGAATAGTGTATTCAAATATTCTAGATATCCCAGAATAATTCACCCTAACACTTTGGCCGAGTGCCCCTTTAAGTAGCAGAATATCACTGAGCCAGCCAGCTGATTCATACAGTTATGTCTTACCGGTTGCATATATTTATCTATTTACGTTCTTAGAATACAAAGACTTAAGATTTTAAATTTTCAGTTACTCAATAAATGGCACTACCTGAAGTGGATAGACACACACCTTATTTGACAAAATTGACAGTGCTACTTTTAGCTAATAAAACAACAATCAACGCATTATATTATCTTATAATTAGCAATGATACATCACTTTAACATGTAAAAGGACAATTAACAACAACAGCAGACCCTGATTTTGAGTTCTTTAAGCAATTGTACCAAACTTACAGCTATATACAACATTTTCTCGTCATTTCAAATTGCTACAATTTCTACGCTAATCCCTGGGTTTAATACCGGAACATTTTAAAGTAACGTATGGTATACCAATGTGTTCCCAGTGGTCTTTCGGCCAGTAGCGCAGCACAGGTCCCATTTCCGGGCATTCGTTCTGTGCATCAAAATATGAGAAGAGGACGCATGCGGTGTAAGCTGATACAAAAACGAGTATATGCCAGAAGCAGTGAAGGTATGGGAATGACACCATCTGCCACATGTCGCAAAGAAAGTAATCACTCAGCCAGCAGGACACGGAGACCACCCACAACATACCGCAGATCTTGCCGAGACGAGAAACACGTTTACATTCAGTTCTGTAAAACAATGGAGATAGAAGCAATGATAATACAGCTCAATCGTAATTCCTAGCAATTTGCAAGATGTAAGCAATGCAATGGGTTCTGTTGTTTCCTTTTTTTTTTGACAAAGAATATTTACAAAATTCTTTTTAACATGCGATTCGGAGCTTATCAAAAGTTGAAAGAAAGCTGATAATCATTTTCAGAAAATAAGATCCTTTTTCAGAAGAGGTGCAATGTTTCTTTGCTTAATTGGGGTGGGGGGAGCGGTAAAACTTTTGTTGATATATTTGGGGTAAAAATTCCACAAGATTTTTTTTTAGGAAACTTGATATGGACCGGCACAAGTCCATTGGAGAATAAGTCTATTGCATATCTACTTAATGTATTATTTATTCATTTTAATTTTATTATTCTTTCTTTCTTTCTTTTTTTTTGAAGGAAGAGGGGGAGGGGGGCAGAGAGGGGTGCAATTTGTGGACAACCTTTCCAATGGGTACTTTTTAGACATTATGTTCAGAGCTTACATCAACAGATCAGTGTGTGTAGAGATATAAATGTATGTAATGGCAGCAGGTAAGTTATACAGTCGGTTGACATGATGACATGTCCGATAGTATGAATGGGCCTCACTCACTGGCAGCAGATGATGGAAACAAAGGTTTATTTACACCTAATTTTGGTATATAAATGCAACAAACCCAGGGGCACAGATTAAGGGGTGTGGAAGAATAAGCATATCACTCGGAGATATGAAGAAATTGTTTTAAAATGTTGTGCGATTCTCTAATTGAATTTACTTTGTATTCATTTTTCACTTTGCAAAATATTGGGGGGTTTAAAGTCCACCTTACCCCCTCCCACCCAAACTCTCCTGATTGTACCTCCCCTGTTGTATCATCATATCAGGCTGCAATAAAACGTAACAACTTTCTGTTTTATCATGGAAGTGACTAGGGTACCTCTTATTTTGGGGGAAGGTAAGAGGGTAGGTAATGCTTACAGAGTTTTGACCAAACATACTGTTCTTTATAATCAATGTTTTTTTAGGTTTTTTTTTACGGTAACTTTGCCAACATTTTCCCCACTTTAAATAAACTGGGTGGAAGGGATCACAACCATATTCCTGTTTGTGGTAATAAACAACAAAAACTCATGGACATTGTGAAATTTGATTGAACTACCAATCCTAACATGACAAATTTAGGTACTTTTTAAAGTTAATTTTTTTAAATCCCTCCGAACCATTAGCATATGACCCCCCCACCCCTCTCTTAACCAGCAATCAGAGGTTAACTCCGATCAATGCTTGTACTCATTTTCACAGCCTGAGTGGAGCTGAGGCAAACAGGATTAAGTGCCTGCATGGCCTAATAACACAACACAGCTGCTGGCCCCAACCACTGATCACCACTGCATTCATTATGTTAATGTCACTTACAGTATGTACATACTGTACTTACGACCTTCTTAATCACAATTAAAGTAGGAACATAGTTAATGCTTTTGCTTTTGTTAATTACATTAATGTATTGTATAACTTTAAAATTATCTATTGATTTTCATTTCTTTATATACAGTTTCTTATCTGACATATGACAGTGCCATGAATGAAACCATGAATGCCTTGCAGGGGTCAAGTTTTATCATTTTCACCACTGTTCCACAGAACATTACTTTTTCAAATAATACTGTTCCAGATCAGTTTTCACTGTTCCAACACTTTTGCCGATAACAGGACAAATTCTTTTCTTCAAAATGGGCAATTTACAACTAATTTGTAAATTAGTTGATAAGTCCAAATATGTATATCGGATATTGGAATTTACATGATGTAGCATCCAGTTGTGTACAGTGGTACAAATGCAAGCAGCCTTGCAAATAAGTATTCATGATGAAATTACAGACATGGTTGGAAAAGCTTTTTCTTAGGGAAGAAATTATTTGTTATGATAATCTTATTTGACAACATGGATTTTTTTTTTGAGCAGGAATCTAGTTAAAGGTCACTGATGTCTCAATGTTGTGAAAAGAACACTGTTCCACCAGAACAGTGAGGTTTCAAAATTCACTGTTCCCGCATGAAAAACACTGTTCTCGGAAAAGTGGAAATTTAAACCTGCCTTGTATCCCCTCTTTTGTTTCTAAATTTCTATCCAACAAGGGCCATATATGATACTGCCAGTATTAATCAACTGTTCTTTTTCACTTTTAATGTGTTTTGCTTGGTGGATACAGTAGGTGGTAATATTTGATTGGTTGTTGTGTTGTGTTTGCATTAATATCTGTATGCATCATCGTTTGGTGTTGTGTTTGCATTAATATCTGTATGCATCATCGTTTGTTGATGTTGTGTTTGCATTAATATCTGTATGCACCATTGTTTGTTGTGTTTGCATTAATATCTGTATGCATCATCGTTTGTTGATGTTGTGTTTGCATTAATATCTGTATGCACCATTGTTTGTTGTGTTTGCATTAATATCTGTATGCACCATCGTTTGTTGTTGTGTTTGCATTAATATCTGTATGCATCATCGTTTGGTGTTGTGTTTGCATTAATATCTGTATGCATCATCGTTTGTTGATGTTGTGTTTGCATTAATATCTGTATGCACCATTGTTTGTTGTGTTTGCATTAATATCTGTATGCACCATCGTTTGTTGTTGTGTTTGCATTAATATCTGTATGCATCATCGTTTGCTGTTGTGTTTGCATTAATATCTCTATGCATCATCGTTTGTTGTTGTGTTTGCATTAATATCTGTATGCATCATCGTTTGCTGTTGTGTTTGCATTAATATCTCTATGCATCATCGTTTGTTGATGTTGTGTTTGCATTAATATCTGTATGCATCATCGTTTGCTGTTGTGTTTGCATTAATATCTGTATGCATCATCGTTTGTTGATGTTGTGTTTGCATTAATATCTGTATGCACCATTGTTTGTTGTGTTTGCATTAATATCTGTATGCACCATCGTTTGTTGTTGTGTTTGCATTAATATCTGTATGCATCATCGTTTGCTGTTGTGTTTGCATTAATATCTGTATGCATCATCGTTTGTTGATGTTGTGTTTGCATTAATATCTGTATGCACCATTGTTTGTTGTGTTTGCATTAATATCTGTATGCACCATCGTTTGTTGTTGTGTTTGCATTAATATCTGTATGCATCATCGTTTGCTGTTGTGTTTGCATTAATATCTCTATGCATCATCGTTTGTTGTTGTGTTTGCATTAATATCTGTATGCATCATCGTTTGTTGTTGTTTGCATTAATATCTGTATGCATCATCGTTTGGTGTTGTGTTTGCATTAATATCTGTATGCATCATCGTTTGTTGTTGTGTTTGCATTAATATCTGTATGCATCATCGTTTGTTGTTGTTGTGTTTGCATTAATATCTGTATGCATCATCGTTTGCTGTTGTGTTTGCATTAATATCTGTATGCATCATCGTTTGTTGTTGTGTTTGCATTAATATCTGTATGCATCATCGTTTGTTGTTGTTGTGTTTGCATTAATATCTGTATGCATCATTGTTTGTTGATGTTGTGTTTGCATTAATATCTGTATGCATCATTGTTTGTTGATGTTGTGTTTGCATTAATATCTGTATGCATCATCCTTTGTTGATGTTGTGTTTGCATTAATATCTGTATGCACCATTGTTTGTTGTGTTTGCATTAATATCTGTATGCATCATCGTTTGTTGTTGTGTTTGCATTAATATCTGTATGCATCATCGTTTGCTGTTGTGTTTGCATTAATATCTCTATGCATCATCGTTTGTTGATGTTGTGTTTGCATTAATATCTGTATGCACCATTGTTTGTTGTGTTTGCATTAATATCTGTATGCACCATCGTTTGTTGTTGTGTTTGCATTAATATCTGTATGCATCATCGTTTGCTGTTGTGTTTGCATTAATATCTCTATGCATCATCGTTTGTTGTTGTGTTTGCATTAATATCTGTATGCATCATCGTTTGGTGTTGTTTGCATTAATATCTGTATGCATCATCGTTTGTTGTTGTGTTTGCATTAATATCTGTATGCATCATCGTTTGTTGTTGTGTTTGCATTAATATCTGTATGCATCATCGTTTGTTGTTGTGTTTGCATTAATATCTGTATGCATCATCGTTTGCTGTTGTGTTTGCATTAATATCTGTATGCATCATCGTTTGCTGTTGTGTTTGCATTAATATCTGTATGCACCATCGTTTGTTGTTGTGTTTGCATTAATATCTGTATGCATCATCGTTTGGTGTTGTGTTTGCATTAATATCTGTATGCACCATCGTTTGTTGATGTTGTGTTTGCATTAATATCTGTATGCACCATTGTTTGTTGTTGTGTTTGCATTAATATCTCTATGCATCATCGTTTGTTGTTGTGTTTGCATTAATATCTGTATGCACCATCGTTTGTTGTTGTGTTTGCATTAATATCTGTATGCATCATCGTTTGCTGTTGTGTTTGCATTAATATCTGTATGCATCATCGTTTGTTGATGTTGTGTTTGCATTAATATCTGTATGCACCATTGTTTGTTGTGTTTGCATTAATATCTGTATGCACCATCGTTTGTTGTTGTGTTTGCATTAATATCTGTATGCATCATCGTTTGCTGTTGTGTTTGCATTAATATCTCTATGCATCATCGTTTGTTGTTGTGTTTGCATTAATATCTGTATGCATCATCGTTTGTTGTTGTTTGCATTAATATCTGTATGCATCATCGTTTGTTGTTGTGTTTGCATTAATATCTGTATGCATCATCGTTTGTTGTTGTTTGCATTAATATCTGTATGCATCATCGTTTGGTGTTGTGTTTGCATTAATATCTGTATGCATCATCGTTTGTTGTTGTGTTTGCATTAATATCTGTATGCATCATCGTTTGTTGTTGTGTTTGCATTAATATCTGTATGCATCATTGTTTGTTGTTGTGTTTGCATTAATATCTGTATGCATCATCGTTTGCTGTTGTGTTTGCATTAATATCTGTATGCATCATCGTTTGTTGTTGTGTTTGCATTAATATCTGTATGCATCATCGTTTGTTGTTGTGTTTGCATTAATATCTGTATGCATCATCGTTTGTTGTTGTGTTTGCATTAATATGGAGGAGGGATGGAGAGGAGATGGAGGGGGGATGGAGAGGGGATGGAAAGGAGGAGTGGGGGAAGATGTCAGTTCTGAGTAACTTTTGTTCTGTTGTGCATGAAGTTTGATACTTTTTGCGCAAAACTTGCAAAAACGTTATTCTTCTCACACTCTAGCATTATGTAGATATCAACCATAATTTCAATTAAAACGGGAACTTTTAGCAAAAAGAGATGACGCGTGGAGGCTGTATGTAGTATATCTGCCCCGTGTGCACCCCCTGGATCCGCGCCTGCACTGATTAGCCCTCTCTAGGATCACACACTTCACTTCCTTAGCACAAGGAACAGGCTAGAAAAGGTGACCCAAACAAAGCCTGCTTCACCCCGACCCTGTCATTTTACTGTGGCTGACAGGAATACTTCTCAGCGATCGAAACACAACTCGCGCCGCTTACTGGTGTATTGTATAAATGGCCGCCATTTTGAAAATCAATATGGCTGTCATTCAGAAAAATAGTTCTGCGGTTATTTGGTATTCAAAATGCAGTTTACTAAAAATTCAATGTGTTTCAAGGTTTTTAAATCAAATAATTTAAGTTTTTTAATTTATTTAGCAGTTATTTTGAAATCCCATATGGCCACCAAATAGATGTCATGCGAATAGCATAGTTGGATTGCTCGACATTAAAAACAGGGGGTTTGCCCCTATAACCAAGTCCCTAAGTGCTCTAAAATGTGAAAATACTGCCAGTTTTATTATATTTTATTTCAATTATTTTATTTTTCATCATAATTTATGCAAATAACTCAAAACCCCCAAAGTGAGCATCTGGAGTTATTATATCACAATAATGTACACATTGTGATGATTCCAAAGGTACCAAATTTCTTTTGATTGTAATTTTTTCTGACACCAAATGTATTTATGATAGCCTATATGTTGAAGAAAGAAAGATTTTGAAAAGACCGATATTGTTCATTTCCTGATTCAATCTTGTGGTCACAGCATAGCCAACAAATGAGACCGTTACATTAGAAATACCCACATATTAATCTGTTCGAAAAGAAGCTAGATATTGCATTATAAATAAGCTTTTGTTGTCACTTAACAAAGACTTTGAGAGTATAAGATATGCTTCGTTGAGTTTTCTGCATGTGTAACTTTCGGGAAATCTCGTGGACATAAAAAACTTTTGTTATAGCGAGATTTTGTGAGCCAAGTTTGGTTCGCGAGATCTTGTATAAGTTGAGGGGGCTAATACGCCTTAGTGGCATGGTATTGCATGGGCACTGGAGCATGCATGCTGTGGGAATATGAAATGCAGTAAGTATATCATCAGTAAAAATCAAGAAGTTTGAACAGTGAAATGACACTTTAGTGCATGCCCCTTCTGACAAATAAGTGCAAGGCTTTTCTGACACTCTAGTCACTAGTGCATGCCCCTTCTTCAGCCTCCAGCCCAGGACACCCAGTCTTACCTTCTTAACTCAAAGAGAAGCATTCCCAAGCAAGGAAGGATAAATGGCATCATAAAATAATTGTTGAGAGACGGCTTGATGCAGGCCAACACGGAGCTTAAAATGGTGATGGTTAACATCATCAATTTAAACGATTTCCTGTTGAAAAGAAAGAAAATATGGTTAAGAATTTTTACTTGAGAGTTCTGCAGTAAATTGTGCATCAGTAATTACTGTATACTACTTTTCATCTGTAAACACAATGGTGCTCATTGTGATGGCCAGGTTTTGCGGGTAGAACAAATCAGTAGAGCACACGCTTGCCTTTTCAATTTTTTTTTTCATCAGTGCGTTATAAAACTCTTGTAGGTTTGAAAGCAATAGAAAATTAATATCCTTAGTTACAGTAGTATAATTATAATTTTCTCTACTTTTGCTATTAGTCCTTTTTACACAGACCTGCCAGCCTTTAGGATCACCAAACTGTATTCTGGAACTACAAAAGCTGTATTTTTGATAAAAAAACTGTACTCTTCAAACAAAATGTACAAAACAAAGGTTTACTGTGGCTGAAAAAAAATTACCACTGTACTTTCAGTTTCTCTTATTGTACGCGGCAGTTGCCTTTTTGCATTTCTAAAGTGCTTCATTTTTTAATGTACGTTGATGGCATGGAATCCCTGCTGCTTGCCAATAGATCTTGCTAATTAAACAGTCTGATAGAACTGGAGTGCTCAACTTGATCGGAACTCTGTTGCAGGTAGCTTGCCTTATGCATAATTAACTTGTAGTCTACACTTTTTGGCGGCAGCCGCAAATGGTTATAAATCGTATTCTGAATCTGAATCGGTTAAGTCGGCAAAAATCCTTCAATAGGACATAAACGCCAACCGAGCGTAAAAAGAATTAGTAAAAAAACAAACAAAAACAATAAAAAAATAAAATAAAGACTAAATAAATAGATAAATAAATTTAAAAAAAAAAAAACGTATTCTGGTGCCAAAAAACGTACAATCGTATTCTCAACATTTTCCTGTATTAAATATGGCAAAATCGTACTAGTTGGCAGGTCTTTTTACAGTGTACAGTATGTAAAGGATATTTGTACTGTGGCACAATGCTTCAAAAATGAATAACAGAGTGAAGTTGCTGTTACCAGCATAAACACAACGCAAAGCCATCCATGGGTCAATTTTGTAATGAACAATAATTAGGCCAATATCATGGAAAACAAATCTACAAAGAATTATTCAGTTCAGGAAGTCGCTATTTTATGTCTTAAACAGCATATACTTAAAATAATGTGTACTGCATGATGGTGTGTGCACAGACCTGTGGTTTTTTTGTGAACTGTTCCTAGAATCCTTAACGTCAATGAATATTTGGAGGCAACATTAATGCTTTCAAATCTATTACAAACTTGAAAGTAACAGCATGTTCCATTAAAATTGCATTGGATTGACCATTTCATTGCATTGGATTGACCATTTCATTGCATTGACCATTTCATTGCATTGATTGCCATTTCATTGCATTGGATTGACCATTTCATTGGATTGACCATTTCATTGGATTGACCATTTCATTGCATTGGATTGACCATTTTAGAGCATTGGATTGACCATTTCATTGCATTGACCATTTCATTGCATTGGATTGACCATTTCATTGCATTGGATTGACCATTTCATTGCATTGGATTGACCATTTCATTGCATTGGATTGACCATTTCATTGCATTGGATTGACCATTTCAGAGCATTGGATTGACCATTTCAGAGTATTGGATCGACCATTTCAGAGCATTGAATCGACCATTTCATTGCATTGGATTGACCATTTCAGAGCATTGGATTGACCATTTCAGAGCATTGGATTGACCATTTCAGAGCATAGGATTGACCATTTCAGAGCATTGGATTGACCATTTTAGAGCATTGGATTGACCATTTCAGAGCATTGGATTGACCATTTCAGAGCATTGGATTGACCATTTCAGAGCATTGAATTGACCATTTCAGAGCATTGGATTGACCATTTCAGGGCATTGGAATGACCATTTCAGAGCATTGGATTGACCATTTCAGAGCATTGGATTGACCATTTCAGAGCATTGGATTGACCATTTCAGAGCATTGGATTGATCATTTCAGAGCATTGGATTGACCATTTCAGAGCATTGGATTGACCATTTCAGAGCATTGAACTGACCATTTCAGAGCATTAAATTGACCATTTTAGAGCATTGGATTGACCATTTTAGAGCATTGGATTGACCATTTCAGAGCATTGGATTGACCATTTCAGAGCATTGGATTGACCATTTCATTGCACTGGATTGACCATTTCAGAGCATTGGATTGACCATTTCAGAGCATTAGATTGACCTTTTCAGAGCATTGGATTGACCATTTCAGAGCATTGGATTGACCATTTCAGAGCATTGGATTGACCATTTCAGAGCATTGGATTGACCATTTCAGAGCATTGGATTGACCATTTCAGAGCATTAGATTGACCATTTCAGAGCATTGGATTGACCATTTCAGAGCATTGGATTGACCATTTCAGAGCATTGGATTGACCATTTCAGAGCATTGGATTGACCATTTCAGAACATTAAATTGACCATTTCAGAGCATAGGATCGACCATTTCGGAGCATTGGATCGAACATTTCAGAGCATTGGATTGACCATTTCAGAGCATTGGATTGACCATTTCAGAGCATTGAAATGACCATTTCAGAGCATTGGATTGACCATTTCAGAGCATTGGATTGACCATTTCAGAGCATTGGATTGACCATTTCAGAGCATTGGATTGACCATTTCAGAGCATTAGATTGACCATTTCAGAGCATTGGATTGACCATTTCAGAGCATTGGATTGACCATTTCAGAGCATTGGATTGATCATTTCAGAGCATTGGATTGACCATTTCAGAGCATTGGATTGACCATTTCAGAGCATTGAATTGACCATTTCAGAGCATTAAATTGACCATTTTAGAGCATTGGATTGACCATTTTAGAGCATTGGATTGACCATTTCAGAGCATTGGATTGACCATTTCAGAGCATTGGATTGACCATTTCATTGCACTGGATTGACCATTTCAGAGCATTGGATTGACCATTTCAGAGCATTAGATTGACCTTTTCAGAGCATTGGATTGACCATTTCAGAGCATTGGATTGACCATTTCAGAGCATTGGATTGACCATTTCAGAGCATTGGATTGACCATTTCAGAGCATTAGATTGACCATTGGATTGACCATTTCAGAGCATTGGATTGACCATTTCAGAGCATTGGATTGACCATTTCAGAGCATTGGATTGACCATTTCAGAACATTAAATTGACCATTTCAGAGCATAGGATCGACCATTTCGGAGCATTGGATCGAACATTTCAGAGCATTGGATTGACCATTTCAGAGCATTGGATTGACCATTTCAGAGCATTGAAATGACCATTTCAGAGCATTGGATTGACCATTTCAGAGCATTGGATTGACCATTTCAGAGCATTGGATTGACCATTTCAGAGCATTGGATTTACCATTTCAGAGCATTGGATTGACCATTTCAGAGCATTGGATTGACCATTTCAGAGCATTGGATTGACCATTTCAGAGCATTGGATTGACCATTTCAGAGCATTGAATTGACCATTTCAGAGCATTGTGATTTTCTTAAGTAAATTCTTAAGTTTTTAATTGTCTATCATAATTTCTTGAAGGGGTGTTACGAATTCTTTTTAAGTCTTTAAAAAAAATTACATGCAGATTTTGAGCTGTCTGCCCAACCATACATCACAGAATAAGCATATCTTAAAAATTACTTAAACACGATGAGCCACAACTCAAAACCTTATGTAAAAGAACTTCTCCTAAAATATAAACTACTTTCTGATATGCATTCAACTCTAGGGATACAACAAATAGACCTTTGTTTGTTTGTCTGTTTGTTTAACCTTTAACCCTGTTTCTTGTGCTACAAAACAAAACTGCAAGCTTAAACAGAACCTGATTGTTAACCAAATGACTCACAAGCATATGACTTGCATGAGACTAATATTTCTGTAGCTCAATAACATCATTGAATGTGAAATATTAATCTAACATATTGTATGCGAACAAGTATTGTCAGCTACAAATTGCTACTCATACGGGTATCTCAATACATGTGATTATAAATCTGCACAAACAATGTGATATTCAATCTAGGCTTAAAAAAATACAAATAAAAGTCACTCGCCAGCCTCTTATACAGATTGGTGATTAAATAAGATGAAACCCGTATCTCAACTTGCCAAGTATTTCAGCTATTCGCCAACGCTTTTAAGTGAAATTAGACAATTTTTGCACAACTAGCATGCCTCTGTATTGCCTTTTTCCTGGGCCCGACTTTCATGACCGTACGTATGCAAAATACATAGCAAGACTACATGCACACATTAAAGTAGGTGGTTTAAAAAACAAATTAAATCAACATGCACAAACTTACTTAGATTTTTAAACATTAATTTCAGGCCTACTGGCAGAAACAAGTAGGCCCCTATGGCAGAAAGTTTACACTCAATGCCTGTCGCAGCACTGGCCAGTATACATACACATACTGTGTGCATATCTGTACTGTACGTAGTACATGGTCCGATATCAGCGGAGCTCAGTGAATTTGTTTCTGGAATAGTTTGGAAAGTATTCTATGCATAAGGAGAGCTCCAAAGCTCCACCCACTTAAAGAAATAAGATAGCGATAGAGATAGCGAGTCTAAAACCTTTCATTTCCATCAAGCAAAGACATTACTCGGAAGGATATAGTCTTCCCACTCATATTGTGCAGCATATTGGTTGTGCAGCATATTGGTTCAGCCTTGTTAGCTTTGTTTGCATATGTTGATAGGTAGAGGGGGTCAGAACGATGTCATTTGTCAAGGTCTTCTAACCTTGACATAAATCTCTATTTTATTCCATTGCTATTGGCTTCAGTTGTCTTACGCATCACCCAGTCCAGTATTATTAGAACATTAGAAAAATGAAACGAGACATTACATCGCCTAGTTTGACTCCCATCTTAACTTGAAGCCATTCTGACACCACCCCTTTATCTATTACAGCACATCCATTACCTTCATGAAGTATTTTAGCCATTGCGATGATTTTCTGTGGGATACCACCTTCATGAAGTATTTTAGCCATTGCGATGATTTTAAGCTGCCAATATTTCTCATAGGCTCTTCCTGTGTACTGAGTCAAACGCTTTTTCGAAGTCAACAAAGGTAATATAGAGGGTTAACTGCCATATGACATGTTCGATGACCTGTTCTAATATGTTGCGAAGTATGAATATTTGTTCCGAAGTGTTCCTTCCTCTTCTGAACCCTGGTGTTTAACTCTCAGCTTGCTGTCAACTCCGTTTCTGATTCTATTGATCAAAACTCTCCCAAACACTTTTCTAGAACCTGTCCATCTACACTTACTCATTCTCAAGATATCAATGCTGTACTGTTTTATCTCATTGGAAAGCATTGATGCCTTACCAATAGAGTAAATTGATCTCACATTGCAGCAGCCAATGTAAGTAATTTTTTTTGGCTGGATAACTGATGTATTTGGCCGGTGAGCTTTCTTGTGGCTTTGACCCACTGGCGTCATGCTATCCACAAACCACAGATCGTTATCCATTGGAATCTGGATCGCCGTTGTCCTAAAACCATTTCCAGCATATGCTGGTATATGAGATACACGTACAGTTTCCGTAACAATCAAATGAAGTGGATGGGTTGTTAGCCCATCGCAGCAGGTTTCTTGAACTGGATGGGTTGTTAGCCCATCGCAGCAGGTTTCTTGAAGTGGATGGGTTGTTGGCCTATCGAAACAGGTTTCTTAGACCGGATGAGTTATTATAGCCCATCGAAGCAGGTTTCTTGAACTGGATGGGTTGTTAGCCCATCACAGCAGGTTTCTTGAACTGGATGGGTTGTTAGCCCATCGCAGCAGGCTCTTGAACTGGATGGGTTGTTAGCCCATCGCAGCAGGTTTCTTGAACTGGATGGGTTGTTAGCCCATCGCAGCAGGCTCTTGAACTGGATGGGTTGTTAGCCCATCACAGCAGGCTTCTTAAACTGGATGGGTTGTAAGCCCATCGCAGCAGGTTTCTTGAACTGGATGGGTTGTTAGCCCATCGCAGCAGGCTCTTAAACTGGATGGGTTGTTAGCCCATCGCAGCAGGCTTCTTGAACTGGATGGGTTGTTAGCCCAACGCAGCAGGTTTCTTGAACTAGATGGGTTGTTAGCCCATCGCAGCAGTATTGTTGAACTGGATGGGTTGTTAGCCCATCGCAGCTTTTTTGAACAGGATGGGTTGTTAGCCCATCGCAGCAGGTTTCTTAAACTGGATGGATTGTTAGCCCATCGCAGCAGGTTCCTTGAACTGGATGGGTTGTCAGCTCATCGCAGCAGGCTTGATGAAAATGGACTTTCGGCAAAACTTTTGCAAAATACCATCTGCTCCTAGTCATACTTCATTGTAGAATTACAGTAACATTTATTTTTAAAACAATGACATCACTGATAATTTCAGGGCATCAGAAAAGATTCATAAAGAAAAAAAGAAGTATACGAAGTGGAGTTCCAAAATGCATCAGAATGCTGTGACTGATACCACGAAAATAAAGATATCACTTTCACTTTAAAAAAAATATCTCATGCTTGAATCTTTAATTTTGAACATAAAAACATCTTGTAAAAACGATTATGAAAATTATGATTGACTTTATCCATTTGCTTTGGGGACAAAGTAAAAGCAAATGGCTCAGCTACATCCACAGTACATATTAAGAATACTATACAACCTAAATGCCCCTTTTATCAATATTTGTTTGTTCTAATAACAAATTTAACAAAATAGACTTTGAGAGCGAATATTATGTTAGAGTTCAGAAATTAAAGTTGGTAACATTACAGAGCATGCAGTGCCATACAAAAATATTGGGTGGGGGGATAGGGTCTGAAATGGCCAATTAATTTTGGTTTAGTCGAAGGCTAAAGCCAGCAAGTAGCCTGAAAGGCGTGTGATCCAGGGGCCTGCCTAAGCTCTGCGAATTAAGTCATTCCTGTAGTTAAAATTATGCCTAAACATACCCACTTCAACATCATGTTGAATGTAACAGATCAGAAACTCACCTGCTCCCTTGAAACAAAGCTGGATAATACCTCCGAGGATACCATAATGCCACGCCACACAGCACCACCCAAATGATAGCCATCTCATCTAACAGTTGACCAACCAAACTGAGGGTAGCATGAAAATATATTGAGAAAGAACCGACCACCATCAAAAGTATCCACATGACGTTGATGGAAGAGCTGACCTGCTGGGAGTACGGTCTGTACAGGTGTACCAAAAGCGGTGGCACCACCAGGAATATAGCATTACTAGCCTGAGGAGAAAAATCAAACGAAGGAGCATTATGGGACCATTCTCCATTTACATGTGTGACAGACTGCAGAATGGTCCTGGCAGATCCTGGGGTCTGCTTAGGTCAATTTTGCAGTGCGGTATTTGACAGGAATATCAATGGAAATAGGCTAGCAGACCCCTTGGAGACCCAAAGGGATCTGATACCTGGGTGTATGCTAGCAGATCCTGGGGGTATGTTAGCAGATCCCTGGGGGTATGTTAGCAGATCCCTGGGAGAGGCTACGAGTCTGTTAGCAGATCCATGTGAAACCCTGTGGGTCTGCTAACATATACCTGAAAGACCCTGTAGGTCTGATAGGGCAATGAATACTCCCTCTAGTGTATGTCAGATTGTGGACTTGTTTTTTTTAAATCCTATTTTCTTGTTAAATGCACTGAAACAGCCATATCTCCACCTGGAACACACCATTAAAGATATATGAACGTAAATGTATGGTTAAATTGCTCTAAAATCTTTCAACTAGAATGCCAATTTGTAATTAGGTTCTGCACAAAATGCTGGTAGCAACAGTAGAGCATCTTGAATGTACAGTAGTGCTACACTTATTCTTAAAGTAAAATACACAGAGCCTATGGTAATAAAATCAGGATATATTTCATGCATTTTTATCCAGCTGTGTATTCTAATTATCATTTATGGGAGCATACCAGTTAAAAATAGTAATGCTTTATTTTAAGCATGGCCTTTTTATCATGACAGTCATTTTTTTTAATAAGCTGATGTTTTCTTTTTGCTTTTTTGTTAGTGAGTGAGTGCTGACGTTTATTGACTGACTGGCCGGCCTCACGAAACTAAAACAAGGCTCCATATATTGCCTATGAAAAAAGCTATGCCTATACATATAATAATCTTGCATCGCAAATGGTTTATTTGCAGAGAAAATATCACAAAGATTTTACAGTTTTGACACTAGAATTTGTATCAAAACTGTTTTATGTGTATAATTTTAGCACCCGGTTACGTGAGTACAATTTGGAGCATCTGTCTTGTCCGTAAGTAGATGATAGATGAAAGTATTTTTTCCCGTAGCGACATGTAGCATCACTAACTTTAACAACCCAGTGTACACATAACAAATGTCCCATAGTAAATACATGTGTACAGTGGGTGTGTGACTATTAACTAGGAGTATACCCGACGACGACGACGAGTAAACACACAATTACAATGACGGGGTTGTCACCTGCGTAATCGGTTATGATAGTAACAATGCTATCACGAAACGCTTAATACGACCCTGACGAGAACACAGGTACAATGTACGGACAGACATAACATCGACAACCAAGTCAATGTCCATGGCCTTTGATAACCAGTTGTGGTGCACTGGCGTGTCTACCCAAACCAGGCTTGGACCCAGGACCTCGTGGTCTGTAGGCATGTATGATAACCGCTACACCACAGTAGGTAGATGTAGGTAGGAGTATACCATGGCAGGGAATCCTTTTGTTTTTATTTCTTTGATGGGGTGCACTAATTCGAATCAAAGGGTTTTTAATCTTTAACATGTACAGTATACTCAATCCATCCCAACAAACTATAATCCCCCAGGAAGCTTAAAAGTTTAAGGTCGTGTAATTCTTGTGTAATACTGATTTGCGATAAATCCCAAGTTGCAAACATAGGTGTTGGAAATGTCTTGAATACAACTGTACACCCTGATTTTTGTAAAACCGTAAAATGTGTTCTTTCCAATTGAAGCTATCAGTATACTGTAAATCATTAGTAAGACTGAAAACTGTCAGACAAATGGCTTGCCTAGTAAAAAGTGCGTAAAGGGTTAAACTACTGCTTGTGTTGTACGTTACTTCAGAAACAAGTTGTGTTTTAAAGAAATACTTTTCAAAGTATAACTGAACGTTTCAAAACATGTATCTGAATTGAATACAGAATTGACATTTAGACTGCAGAAAATGCTAGCCTCGAAAAGATCTTCGATAAGTGTAATATCGCAACACGAGTTTACTAAGCTTCTGCCTGCTCCTTCTCCAACAGATACAGTACTTAAAACATTAATTCTTCCGCATACTGCACCTGTTGATAAAAACCTTATCAAACTGACTCTGAAGCATCAAACTGACTCTGTATGAACAGAAATACATATAATTTTTGAATATGTAGATCCATATGGTTTTTGATCATGACAAGAAACACGAGAAATTGCTCAAACAAAACAAATCTCAGTAAGCCTTTTCAGACATTTTTACACACAGAATCTGTCATTTCCCCACTTTATCTGGAGCTAGTCAAGAAAATATGCAAATGAGCAATGAAAGAATTAAGACAATGACGCTACATCTGGGTACTGTAGTGCACTGGTACAAGTCAATCCTATGACAATAGAATGCCAACAAAAGTTAGAATTATCCTGGAAACCGACAAGCAATCTGGCAAATATGTTTCAAATTTTTAGCATCAAACAAATTTGGGATCATTAAGGGTTAATAGTAACCCTTGTCAGACCACGATCACAATGGGTCCTGTGCTTCACTCAACTTCAGTTTGATCTGATCTGGCCATAGGTCGCTGCTTCAAATGACAAATACAAATTTTGATTGTTGTTTTTATTTTCATTTGAACCATATATGCTATTTGAAGCATATATGCTATTTGAAGCATATATGCTATTTGAACCATATATGCTATTTGAACCATACAGTATATGCTGACCCAACTCTGTCATCAATAACTATAGCCTCAGCCAGCTAATACAATCCAAGTTGTGGAAAATATATCCTTTTTATTTTAATCACTTTACTTACACAATTAAAGAACTCTGCAACACCAGGCACGATGGCATAATTATCCTCGCACCAGTCTATCGATGAACTCCCTCGTTTCAAGGTTTCCATTTTCTTCAGATGCAAATTGCTTTGTGCAGTATGTTGTATTGAACTGAACTGTATATCGAATGTTTCATAAACTGCAAAGAAAACAAGAAAAAAAAACATAACAAATCATACACAATGACGTACAGTAGATGTATATACAATACTGTATATCAGTTGTTATAAGGCACAACATGCAATCAAGTCTCTTTGGGTGCCAGTCAAATTTTCCAGGCAGTAGTTTGAGATCAGCGCCATATAAACTTCACTGGACTGAGACAGGAAGTGAATAAACTCCACATTTTTCTTCTAGAATACGAGCTAAGAGAACCAGGCAGGGGTGACTCGTACTGTCGTCAGGATCGCCATTATGTCCTCATTCGATGGATGATGGGACTCGTGTGATGGGATGATAGGACTCATCAGGATCGCATCGGATGGATGATGGACTCATCAGATGGATTATGTCCTCATTCAGATGGATGATGGGACTCGGATGGATGATGGTGATGGGATGATGGAGGACTCATCGATGATGGGACTCATCGGATGGATGATGGGATCGATGGATGATGGGACTCATCGGATGGATGATGGGACTCATCGGATGGATGATAAGACTCATCGGATGGATGATGGGACTCATCGGATGGATGATGGGACTCATCGGATGGATGATAGGACTCATCGGATGGATGATGGGACTCATCAGATGGATGATGGGACTCGTGCGATGGATGATGGGACTCATCAGATGGATGATGGCACTCATCGGATGGATGATGGCACTCATCGGATGGATGATGGCACTCATCGGATAGATGATGGCACTCATCGGATGGATGATAGGACTACATCGAATGGATGATGGGACTCATCGGATGGATGATGGGACTCATCGGATGGATGATGGGACTCATCGGATGGATGATGGGACTCATCCAAACATTGCCCACTTCTCCCAAAAGCTGGATGAGGTGAGACAGAAGACGTACAGTATACTAATGTACTTCTGCCCATATTATGTTTATCAGTCTGCAAACTTTGCAAAGCTGTTGGAAAACCTCTTGTATCTTGTGAGACTCAAACCTCAGGCATCTCAGTCGTGCACTCTACCAACTGAGCCACCTGTCTTAAATACAGGCTTAATGCAAAGACCATAATTACTCTGTACATATTAAAAAATCCTGTGACCTAAATCCATGGGTCAAGTCTGTACGTAGTTACAACACCCTTTAAAAAAGGGTTGTCGTAGATTTTCATTTTTTGGTATGGATAGTAATAAAGAAAGCAGTGACATGTTCAAGGGGAATATTAAGGGTTAGCCTCCCCTACCCCTCACCTCCCCAAATTCTGTCGAAGCCATAAATATAATTTACTGAAATATCAAATGAACCGTGTGTGGCATTTTTTGCAATCGTATTGACTGAGTTATCGTTAATTTTTGACCAAACCTTTTGCACCAATAATCCTCCCATTTTCGAACAAACATCTTTCATTTTGGCCCTAAAATCTTCAATATTGACTCAAGAATCTGCAATTATGGATAAAAATCTTTAGACTTTTATCAAATTTGGACCTAAATTTTTAAAGACCACAATTTACAATATAGAACCAAAAACCTTTGGATAAAGAGGTGAAGTTCTGATAATATCAGAGCCATATATGAATGCATTGGAGCCATAATGAATTTTCAAAGCAATACAATTTCAAAAAATAAGCTTTTTATCTTTTTGCCCATGCTAATTAGAAAAATCATGAAAAATTTGTGAAAATTCTCCTTAAATTTACAGGAATTTTTCTTTATTTTCAGGAATTTTTTTTTATTTTCAGAAAATTTTCTGGAAATCTCTGTCAATTTTCATGAAATCTCCTTTATTTTCCGAGAAATTTCCTGCATGTTCCTGAAATTTTCTTCAATTTCGGAAAATTCAAAACTCTTCACTTTCCAGGAAAGCATGCACTGTCAATTTTGAATTTTTTAAGGACTTGCCAAAATCAAACAAAATTTCAACAAAATTTCAATTTTATATTAATAATTTTTTGTCATCAAAATAAAACATGCATGCAACCAGGAAACCTTTTCAGGGGTGGCCTCTTAACTTCCTACGTCCTCTGTCAGTCTGTCCTCCCTAAACTGAAGCTGGCCCTCAGTCAGTTTCCTCAAAAATAAAAAGCAAAGAAAGATACCAAAGTGATGTAGGTATTAATTAATTTATCATAAATAGAATAGATACAATAAATAAAGATGTCACAAATTAGATTGGCCCCAGCTAAAAACAAGAAGAAAGAATACCCACTTCCATACAGTATGCTATGTAAAATCAATATCAATCATCGCCATTGATAATGATAACCTAATCGCAAATATAATAACCAATACAAAAAATGATCATGATATCTGAATTTCCACATTCCCTATGTTAAAACGAATGTAAATACTCCTTCTTTCCTAAACTGTTCAAACACTAAAAAGATGGAAATGTTTTATTGAAAGACAATGATATACATTCACCAATTCTAAACTGTTTCAAAGCTAAACTTAGCCTACTGTACTAAACTTGTTAAGTGTTCCTCCTACTTGTTACGCTCGGTTGTTGTTCATGTCCAGGAGGATATTTGCCGACTTAACCTGTAAGTTTGCAAGCCATCATTAAATATTCATAAAGTAATGTGTGCTATTTCCATTACCTTCACTTTAACCTATTCAGATTCGGGTTGCAAGATTACTTCAGTCGATGGAAAGTGGCGTACATATACCCACCACACTAACAATTTCTTAACTTAGCTGTTGAAGTTTCTGGTCAGACTAGCCCCGTTCATTTAAAATAATATCATTCTCCTTCACTATTTCTTTGCGCCTCTTCTAAACATATTTTGGTGTAATAAATATTTTCTATTAAGTTTCTGAAACAGTAAAAATATTTAAACAATAACATTCTTTATATCACGTTTTGAAGGTGGCTATTAAAATATCGGATTATCACTGGAACTTTTCGTCTGCATTCCTCAACGTTGCCAATTTATATGGTTTTTGCAAATAAAAAGAACACCAACAATTTTTGAATTAGCATTACTGAAATTGATTGTAGTGTCGTAACCATTAAAATACTAATAGCACTTAATTTGAAGTCCACATTCTCTTCATTAAATGAAGTTTAAAAAATTTCCAATTAAAAGATGGCGGATTTTGAGCATGGAGCTTACAATACTAGACCTGTCATGTCCTGAGGGCCACGGCAGAAAAGACTAGATTACCTGCTGCAAATTTACTTGCAAATGAAGTGTAAGTTTCACATAAGGTGTACCTTAATCCGAAAACAATGGGTTTTTCTGAAAGTTACAAGTACTGTATGCAGTGGCGTAGCCAGGATTTTATATTAAAGGGGATGGGGTATGGGGGTAGGGGGGGGAATTGAGTGAATCGACACAATATTTAGTGTAGTTGAAGTGACACCGAGAGTGTTACTTCATAGTGCAAAGCTCTCTTGACTTGTCGACGAGGAGTCGAGGTGCCCACTTAAGGGCCCCTAGTGGGGTCCAGGGGCGACGCCCCGGTAGGGGTCCAGGGGGGAAAGCCACCGGGAGCTCTCGCAAAACTGACATTTCAAGGGCAAAAAACGTATGTCACAATGCATAGTAAGGTGTACAAGTGTAGGTAAAGGTGTAGATACTTAAAAGGTGTACAAGTCAAAATTCATGTCAAAGAGAGCTATAATATACCATATACAAAACACAAAATCATGACAATGCCTAATAATGTGAAATATGTTTTAATGTTTACGTTTGTACATGGTTAGGTTTATCGTCACTCTCTGAAAATTATGGGTTGTCTAAAAGAAAGGTTTTCAATAATTTGCTACAAACTTGTGTAAATGTTGTCAAACTTTTAAAATGAGCCTGTTCTGTATCACATGCACTCCAAAACCCATCTCTCCCTCTCTTTCTCTCTCTGCGTCTTAGTTCATGTACTTAAATACAAAATCACACAAATGTGTAATATGTTATTACTGAAGAACCTTTTTCTGAGAAAGTGGCCTTTCAAAATCTAAAAACATAAAAAGCACCTTGAATGTCAAAGCTTGTTGATCCGACGGATCCAATCTTAACCGACGGATCCAATCTTAACCGACGGATTAAAATCTGAACCGATGGATTATAAAAAATCTCCCCCCTCCCTCTTTCCATGCCACTGACTGTATGTACAGTACAGCTTGGTTTTACAATTTTCTTCAAAATTGCAGACTATATCCCACTAAAACTGGTCTCAAATACAGTATGCTCCTACTGCAGCTACAGTATAGTTCCTGTTTTAATTCTTCATGTACATTTTGGTCATGTCACAAAGAAAAACTCCTCAACAAATCCCTTTTAATAATATCATCTCTGGCATGTCTTTAATGGTAGTAATGAATTTGATTCAGACTACATTTGTTTTTATGCTGTAATACTATTGTCATTGGAAATTTTAAAGTACGAAAACAAAGATGCAAACTCTATTCTACAATAGCACTGTATTACTGTTTATACCAACTGTAGTTCACTCAGACTGTTATAAAATGTTGACTAAGTAATTTTTGGACTGTACAGACCTTGGAATTTTTTAAAGCTAATTTCACTTATTTTCCACATTCTTCAACAATATACAAATTATTTACATAACATAGAGTAAGTGGAAAAAGCCTGAAAAAGCAAGAGCTTATTCATGCAGGTCACCTTTACAAATATAAAGAAAATAATAACAAAAACAATAACCTACTAAACAAGGTCAAAAACTGCCCTTTTACAGCTTATTGCCCTTTTTATATATGCTACAGCCTCTACAACAGTCCTCCCACCCACATAACATACCCCCAAACGCAGACCCTCCCACACCCTTACCTATCCAATATACAGCTGTACCCAGAATTAATATTGGTAAATTAAGATTTTTTTTCCCTTCTTTTTTTTAAAGAGATTGAGATGATGTTCTAGCAGAGGATCCAGGTTATTCCAGAGTTTCTATACCTGAATTAAGGAGCTGTGATTTTTTGTTGGCAATGGTATTAAAGCTGAATAAATGATAATTATCGGAGTGTCTGGTGAAGTGGCTATGAATACTTTTGCTTGGTTGAAATAAATTGCAGAACGTAGATGGTAACAACTTCAGATTTAATTTAAACATACAAATTCCCATTTGGTGCTTATGAATGTCATAAACGTTGAGGATATTCAAATCTTTAAAAATATTACCTATGTCAGTATTATAGTCAGATGATGTGGTAACAAACAGCCCTTTTCTGTAGTATAAGCAATTAAGATATGTAATTGCCCCATGCAATGTTGCAATAAGATAAATTAGAAAGAATAAGAGAATTATACAAAGTTAATAGAATACAACAGGGTACAAAATGCTTAATTCTAATTAGGACACCATCTTAGAAATGTTATTACATGATAGGTCAATGTGGCATTTCCATGTCAAGTATAGATCATAATAAGCCCTTTTTAAAAATTCAGTACTGATTGCTTAACAATGGTATCATCAATGCAAATATTCAACTGTGGATTGTTAAATTGTCTGTTTTGGAAAATCATGAACTTGATTTTGTTAACATTACAGAATAGTTGATTGGCCTTAAACCAATCAGAGACAAGAACAAGTTTATAATTAAGTATATGAATGCATGAGCGTGGATCGCTAGTTAAAAAAAAATCATCTGTGAATAAGACAAATTTTATTTGTTCAAACAATAGGGAAGATCATTTATATGTATAAAAAATAACAATGGCCCATGAATAGAACCCTGAGGTACACCTTAAAGAAAGAGGAACAATTATTATTACAAACAAGACGATTAGATAAATAACTTGTGAACTAATCATGAGCAATGCCTCTGATACCATAATGCTCGAGTTTATAAAATAAGTGTGATTTACGGTATCGAAAGCTTTAGATAAGTCTACAAAAATGCCTAATGTATCTTCTTTATCATCAAAACCTTTAGTTATGTAGTTGATTATGTCCAGCGTGGCCATATAAGTGGAACATTTTTTATGAAACCCGAAATGCTTAGCAGAGAGGAGATTGTGTTAGTTGAGGAATTATATTAATTTATTATACATTACCATTTTAAATATTATTGAGACAATGTACAAAACAGAAATATAGAGGGCGATAACTAGAAACAGACAGGAGATCTTCTGATTTAAATACAGGTGTAACTCTGGCAAGATTAAGGTGTTCAGGAAAGTTACAACTATACAGTAGTTAGAGACAAATTAACGATATGTGTGAGTGTAACGGCAATAGTGAGATTATTTTGTTGAAGAATGCTTACAGGATTGTTATCAATACCACGGGCTGATTTTCTGAATAACTTGTTAATTATAGTAATTATTTCAGATGAATTAGTGGGTGAGAAAACCAGAAAACCTAAATGTTTTTTGCATGTTGTATTAACCCTCTTTGGAAGGATTGGCCCATCAATCATTCATGGGCATTGCCAAGGACTAATCTGTTCCAATTCACTGCAAAGCAGGCATATGGTTTTAGCCCCTGATGAATGACCTATTGTGAACAGTGTTCAGTAGCTGGTTGCTGGCAAGAGAGCTCTATAGATGCTCTTGGGTTAGGTGCGGATTACCCCTGATTTTAAGAAAACCCGTAGCGTCGGGTTGGAGGCCCCTCAAGGAGAACAAATTCTTAATGGGTTCAGATGCATTCTTTCATTGTTGGTTGATTTTCAAGTTTTATACTAACTGGCATTGCATATGCCTATCACAAAATATGCTAAATAACATATATTCATAAGTCATTCCCACCATGCATATAGATAAAAAGAACCTGTTGACAACACTTGTATGATGCAGAACATGCATACGGTAGTTCTACATTTATCACTTATCATTTTTTTTACATAAAGCCCACTATACTCATTGATGTGCATGACACCATCACCAAAAGCAATAGGGCACATGCAGGGACCATGGGCTATCTGTATACCACATAACGAATCCAGTTTATCGTTCTTTAAATATTGTGTTTACAAGCTCTTTTCAGCAAAATCCTATTAGCAAGCTCCTTTGCCCACTATGCATGTTAATGGAATTCAACGTTTTTATATTATATGGGTTTTATCTGTGTACCACATACTGAATGACCTGTATCAAGGTATTGTCCTGAGTTACAGTGCTTACTGTTTTTTGTCTTTCAGCAAAACCATACTTAGCCCCACCCACTATGTATATTAATAATATTCAACAATATTATACCATGAATATGTATATACCAGCTAAGAACATAAATATGCCAACTTGCCAAGTATGAATCATAACAGACAAGTTTATTAAAATATGAACATTTGAAGATTTTTAGATTAAGCCCTGCCCACTCATTAATATGCATGACATCACCACCAAATATGGCACATGCACGGACCATGGACTATGTACCACATATGACATGAATCCAGTTTATCGTTTCTTCAATATCATGCTTACAAGCTCTTTTTAGCAAAATCATATTAAGCTCCGCCCACTATGCATGTTAATAAAATTAAATATTTGTATACTATGAGCACGTACATGTACACACCAGCTAACATTATATTAAACCAAATATATGAAACAAACAGAAATGTGGCTGTTAAAATATGAGCATTTCAAGATTTGTACATTAAGCCCTGCCTACTCATTAATATGCATAACATCAACACCAAAAACAATAGGGCACATCTACAGACCATGGGCTGTATGGGTACCAACTATAACACGAATGCAAGTTATCATTCTAGAGATATCTTGTTAACAAGCTTCCTGTTACAGACACACACACATACACATGTCAGCATGACTGCATGTTCCTTATGCTATTAGCATCGAACCAAAAAAGGAATTTAAATTGGTTTACTCTGGAGGTAAATTCGCTAAAGAAGACAAACAATCAGGAAAGGTGCTAGCTCGATTTAACCCTATCGTAGTACGATAGATATTGAAGGCATCTGCAAATTTAAATACAATTTTTTCAATCTTTTAAATATATACTTTTTATTAAATAAGGTAGAAACCACATGAATGAAATTATTGTATGCACTGTTAGCGTCAGAGATACAATAAATAATATTCCATTCTTACAGCACTGAGATCAGTGGCAAGATAATGTAATGAATCGGCAGAAGTGTCTCTTTTAAAACAAAATTTATAATCAGACTTAAGGTAACATTATACAGTATACTATAAACAGGTAAATGATCACTTACATCACATACAATTATGCAGAACTGGATTTAAAATCATTGTCATTACAAAATATGTTGTCTATAAGAGTTGATGAGCTGCCTGTTATTCTTGTTGGTTTGAAAATACAGGTAGAAATAAAAACAAATAAAAAGGTCAAGAAACTCAGTTATATGGTTGTTTACACCATACTGGGTAAGGTCAGTATTGAAACCATCAAGAATATAACAAGTTTTGTCCTTGACATTGATAAGATTTAAAAGCTTTGACATATTCTCATTAAAAGACAAAATGGGGTTTACAGGTGAATGATATATGATGACTCCAATAATAGTGCTAAACTTAGGATATTTAATTTCGATAAACAAGGATTCAAAATGGCAAGAAGAATTACTAAGATCGTCACGGATGGAGTTAACTAAACAATCTTCCATATAAAAACCTATTCCCCCACCATGCTTATCTACTCAATCATTATGAATGAAGTTACAGTAGTTATGAAACACAGAAATTCAAACATTTGATAACAAAGTTGCTAGTTTGGTTAGATTTAATGGCCCAACAACACCGATGGTCAAACTGTGCCAGAGAGAACTGTATTATGTCAGAGGTGAAAAGAGGTTGAGGAGATAGTGCTGAAGTAGGAAGCTACAGTAGTTATGAAACACAAAAATTCAAACAATTGATAACAAAGTCGCTAGTTTGGTGAGGTTTAATGGCCCCACAACACCGATGGCCAAACTGTGCCAGAGAGAACTGTATTATGTCAGAGGTGAAAAGAGGTTGAGGAGATAGTGCGGAAGTAGGAAGCTACAGTAGTTATGAAACACAAAAATTCAAACAATTGATAACAAAGTCGCTAGTTTGGTGAGGTTTAATGGCCCCACAACACCGATGGTCAAACTGTGCCAGAGAGAACTAAATTATGTCAGAGGTGAAAAGAGGTTGAGGAGATAGTGCGGAAGTAGGAAGCTACAGTAGTTATGAAACACAAAAATTCAAACCTTGATAACAAAGTCGCTAGTTTGGTGAGGTTTAATGGCCCCACAACACCTATGGTCAAACTGTGCCAGAGAAGTAGGAAGTAGGTGCGGAAGAAGTTTTGATATAGCTAACTAGGTTAAGTGCATGTCGGAAGGAACAGTTAATCCACAGAGCCCGTTACTTACGTCACGTGACTGGGTTCTCTTAGGAAAGAAATCGTGCTAGGTACGCAGATTCGATTTTTACAAAACACCAACCACCATGCAGCCCAAGGTATTTTGTGTAATATGGTCACGTGGGATGCATATTCCTTAAAGGTGGCAGGATGAGTGTTTGTCGAAAAGATTATTTTCAGTTTAATCTTTTTAATTTTCTGGATTTAAGCTTTAGTTTTTGAGAAATCTGGTGTAAAAGTTAGGTCCTAAGATTTCTAGGGTACAATAAGTAGTTCATATGTGCCGTGTTCTGACTCAGCCGACACAAATTATCACATTTCAAGACTAAGATTCATGTAGGTGACATTGCATGCATTCGATACATACCTAAACACGACAAAATCTTCTGACGAATTATTCACCAAATTTCTTCATCATTGTTGAGTTACGCGAAAAATGAGGTCAAAGAGTAGAAATGAACATAAAAGTTACAATAAGCCATCCTTCCTTGTAAAGTCGGAACCAGGGTTTTTATGATTAGATCTGCTGCACAAGGTTAAGGCCCTGTGCATTCTATTCCTAACTTTACACTTTTATCATTTATATTGTAATCTTGTTATTATCATGGTGGACATTGGGCATTCTGGGTGAGACTTTTATCTTACTAGATCAAGCATTCCTAATTTTTTGAGGGGCTGTTGTTCCATTTCTATCATAAGGTACTTTTACTTGAACGTTGTTCTTCTCTAAGTTCTTCTAAACTGGTATTTTTAGTTTCATATAAGATATTTAAGGCAAATTGTTGTTTTCAAGCAAAATCAATTACGCTCAAAGGGTATGTAAATATTGTAATAGTAACTGCATTGATGATGAGTTTCATTTCCTTTTAGTTTGTCCATATCACACAGACTTATGAGCTAAGTACATTCCGCACTATTATACTTCTCATCCTAATTTGCATAAATTGTGTTCTCTTGTAAATAGCAATTCCAAAAGAGTTTGTCAGTCGCTTTCTAATTTCATCAGGCATGCACTGAATTCCTGTTATCTTTGAAAACTTTTGTTGTTACCATGATTATATATATTGTCTCTTTGTATTTGAGTTCTTGCTTCCTTAAGCCATTATGTTATTTTATATTTTTGTCATTGTATAGATTGTAATATGAGAAGGGGCCAATGGCCTGTAACGAAATAAATGTATGTAAAGAAAAGTTCTTCTTAAAGTCCTTCTAAACGCGTATTTTTAGTTTTATATAAGATATTTAAGACAAATTGTTGTTTTCAAGTAAATTATTATTTAAATAATTTTCATCAAATTTTAGCTTTAGTATATTTTAAGTGGAAGGGTGGGTAAAATGCACATGAATATATATAAATTATATGATTAAATGTAATAGTAATAGAAAAAAATATTTCAAACATTTCATTGATTACACATGTCAATTAGATTTTTAATAATTAGAAATGGCTTTGCTTAAAACCCATGAACACTTCAACTGGCCCTGAACCAGAGCAAGGCCAGTCAAAATAAATGTTGATCTACTGTATTTCTTAAACCGCAAAACTATGATCTGTTCAATTCTCCATACAAGCTAGTTCAATGAAGCGTGAGAAATGGCTTCACTTAAAATCATGAACACTCTTAACTGGCCCTGAACCAGATTCTAACCGGCCCTAAACCAGAGCAAGGCCAGTCAAAATAAAAATAATTTATTTCTTTATTTCTCAAACTGCAGAACTGTGATCTGTTCATTGCTCCTTGTATGTTCAATGATTTCCACCCAACACAAAAAAGTTTTTATCAAGGGAAACAGCATGTCCCAAGGATTATGTCCAAATCACCTTGTGGAATAATGTGTGTTAATTGTTTGGTTTGCTTGTAGTTTCAAAATTACAGAACAAGTTTTTTTTAAGCAGTGTTTGTACTAATGATGATTTTTGTTAACAGTAAGTTTCTTGTTGTAGGGCCTAATGTTTAGATGAATAAGGGAGTTAAAATTACAGAACAAGTTTTTTTAAGCAGTGTTTGTACTAATGATGATTTTTGTTAACAGTAAGTTTCTTGTTGTAGGGCCTAATGTTTAGATGAATAAGGGAGTTTGATTGCATAGCAATGTGCATGGCAATACAACCTCACTATAAAACACCATTGCCATAGTAACATGGTAGAAAGGAAAGTAAAGGATTTTTATCAGTACAAAATTTTGTTTATACATCGTCATCGAGATGTTAAAACTATGCTGAATTAACTTATTTGTTTATTCATTATAATAAATGTTTAATCCGAAATATTATGCTGATCACCTAAATTTTTAACATGGAATTTGAGTAAATAGCTAGAAACATTATAGAAGAAGATGCACTTTTAATCACTTGTCGTTTCTCTATCTTTAATGTTCATTGTAAGTTGTATCACAAACTGTAGTGTACTGAAGATTTTTTTTATTACAAAGAATTTCGACCATTCTTTTGGTGAAGCATGTCTGTCCTGAAAGCCACTATAATTAGAACTTCAATAAAGATAGAGCAAGGGCATCTTGAAAATTATTAATAATGCCACTTAAGTGAGTCCCATTGGTATCAGAATACAAAGGGTGGTAATACCATACTATATAATGTGTTTTGTATTTCAGGAGGCATGGAAAATTGGATAATGCCACTTTGGTAGGGATGTCAGGTTTCCTCAAATTAACTTGGCCATTCTTGATGAAACCTTATGTTTTTGAAGCAGATTAGAGAAATGACAATTGTTTCTCAATGGCCTACCTGGGGCCATTTCATCTATTACCCTCCCCCATTTACCTTACTGCTACCCATATCAACGCCACCCCTCCCATTTCCCCTTTACCTCTTGTATCTCAACCCTTCGCCAGGTGGGAACAGGGAGTTATTTTCCTCCCTGACAAGATCACTTTGCTCCCCTCCCCCACTTTATCCCAGAAAACATTTTGTACCGGTGACATATGTCCGATGGATGGTCTCTTCCCCCACCCCCATACCCTGAGACAAAGCTTCCCACCTCAACCTTAGTCCCAAATCAATTTCCAAGTGCTGACCCTGCTCTGAATACAATTGGCTGAAAGCAGGGAATTCACTACTTCTAAAGTTACTAAGTGTAAAAGGAAAATCAATAATGGCAGATTTGTTCAAGGAATGTCAAACAAAGAAACAATGTGTGACGGCTAAAGGTTGGCTCCATACTTTGCAGAAGCTGTTCCAGCTATACAAATGGATTCATTATGATTTCTTCATACTATATTGACTTCACTTGGACATACATCCCGAAAAAGCAGGAAAAAAGAATGCGGAACACTTCTAATTAATGTATTATTAATGATGGAACCTGCAACATATATCTTCCCACAAAAATTCACAACAGAAATAATATTAAATGTAGTACATACATCTTTATATACTCCCCTCTTTCACAATTTAATGTAATTTTCATCACATAATTACATGAGAATGTTTTTAGACATATCTACCAAATAAAACAAAATTATATAAAAATAAGGATTTTTTTTTTTCTTCCAGCAAATTCCTGATTTCCAGATCCGTAGATTCTTCCACACAAATCCAATGCATGTGAGTCAAAAATCCCAGAAAAAATTCACTGAAATATACAACAACTTTTAAGGAATGCGAGGCCGACATGAACACAGTGGTATCTACACACAGTGGTATCTACACACAGTGGTATCTACACACAGTGGTGTCTACACACAGTGGTGTCTACACACAGTGGTGTCTACACACAGTGGTGTCTACACACAGTGGTGTCTACACACAGTGGTGTCTACACACAGTGGTGTCTACACACAGTGGTGTCTACACACAGTGGTGTCTACACACAGTGGTGTCTACACAGTGGTGTCTACACAGTGGTGTCTACACAGTGGTATTTACACAGTGGTGTCTACACAGTGGTGTCTACACAGTGGTGTCTACACAGTGGTGTCTACACAGTGGTGTCTACACAGTGGTGTCTACACAGTGGTGTCTACACAGTGGTGTCTACACAGTGGTGTCTACACAGTGGTGTCTACACAGTGGTATCTACACAGTGGTATCTACACAGTGGTATCTACACAGTGGTATCTACACAGTGGTATCTACACAGTGGTATCTACACAGTGGTATCTACACAGTGGTATCTACACAGTGGTATCTACACAGTGGTATCTACACAGTGGTATCTACACAGTGGTATCTACACAGTGGTATCTACACAGTGGTATCTACACAGTGGTATCTACACAGTGGTATCTACACAGTGGTATCTACACAGTGGTATCTACACAGTGGTATCTACACAGTGGTATCTACACAGTGGTATCTACAGTGGTATCTACACAGTCGTATCTACACAGTCGTATCTACACAGTCGTATCTACACAGTCGTATCTACACAGTCGTATCTACACAGTCGTATCTACACAGTCGTATCTACACAGTCGTATCTACACAGTCGTATCTACACAGTCGTATCTACACATACATTTGATAGACCTTTAAACTTGTATAACAATATAGGTCTATACTGAATTGTTTCTGTTTCAGTTAATCAATTTTTTCATTTGAAATGGACATGCTTGACCTTTACTTACTTACATTCACTATTAGCAGTATCCTTTTAAAAAGAGATGGAGCATAGTAATTTTAACTAACCTCATAAAGGAATACCTTACATGAATACAGAACACAGAATGATAGCATAGTAAGCAATTGTCCTGTTTGGCTCATGACTGTCCTTATTAATCAGAGTAGTTTCATTCTGAAGTATGATTATGGCTAAAATCCCAAATCTTCTTCACCATGGGATTGAGCCGTAAGGGACTCCATGCCGAAAAGATGCAGCACTTTGCGCGCACATTAATGTGCCCCTCAACAAGTCTAGCACCCTGCCCCTTCTTAAATCAAGCAAGGGGTCTGAGGGAGGGGTTGGTCAATATCCATTATCTCATGGCAAAAGAATGCTTTTGTCAGTATCATGCACCTCCCCTGGAACCCTTCAAATAATTGTGGTTTATACCACTACTTTATTTGGGCTTACCCGAGTGTGATTTAGCTTGTTTACAACGTGTTTAGAATCAGGGGCTGTTAAACTTGTACTTGGCTATGATAAATTTGATAGTTCTACAAATTCTCTTAAATCGTTACATTGGCTTCCTATTTGTTACGTATTAAATTCAAAATTGGTGTTCTTTATCAAATGTTTAATAATAGTTATACATGATTAAAAATCATAGGGTCAACCAGGGATCTAAAACTCAACGAAAAAAAATATCAAATTTCCCTTCATGCAGGAGTACAGTATGTGAATTTGTGTTTGTCTTGAAAGTACTATAAATAAGGTTGCAAGTGGAATTTTGGGTACATTATACTGTATATGCATTGCAAATTTTGCTGAAAACCAAGTTGTTCATCTGGGCAGGTCGTCATGGTTGCCCTGATAAGATCTTTGGTTGTCCCATGAACCCAGACAATTGTGGATTCCTGGGGTCTGCATAAGAAAATTGACAGGTACATTATATCTGCTTATATAACACAAATTTGCAAAATATTTGCATAAAAGCTAAAGCTTCAAAACGCTGAAAAATGGTCAATACATTTGATCAATTTTGACAGAAATTTTTGCCCTCATTTATTTTGTGTTTTTTACTGAATATTAAAGCAATTTAAATAATGTTGATCTACCTGCCCAAAAAACTGAAAGTACACTGTTCTTGGGAACACCAACAGCTGTTGCTGTTTTGTCCTGGTAAAACTATAATGACACGAATAAAGTGCACAGTACAATTAAGCTTGCACAGTCTACCGGTTTTGTAACTAAAACTAGAACTGTTGGAAAGACAGTATACTCGACTATTCAAAGCTAGTATAGAGAATGGGCTTGTAGAGGGAAGTATATACAGAAATAGGGTAGCAGGGGCAGATGATTTCAAATTACTTGATCTTTGAAAGACGCACTTACGTTTCCATTTGCACTACAAGCTTCAAATTATCTTTGAGTTTTCCTAGATATTTTAAGACAAAAAAGTTAAAGTAACTCAGAAAACATGTAAAACCTAGCAGTCTTTATAACTACAACATTTCTTTTAGTTCTATAAATTGAATAACAAAGAAATAATGAAAGAATGCCATTCAAGGCCTTTTCAACCTGTACCCTGTCCCAGCCCCCAGGCCTACACATTCCCAGAACTACATCCTGGATTGTAATACAACTTTCAATTTAAGAAAATATGTGTGTCAAGCAGCATGAAAACTGTACAATAACATTAAAGCAAAAATATGTGAAACAATATTGCTTAACGTATGACAAACTAGATTGGAAACGATACGAATCCTATCACCGCTAATAATGCATATTCCAGACTGTCCCTGTCCCAAATGACATCCCACGTTTATACTCATACAATCACACCTGAAAACCAGATACAAGTTAATTCATTCCAGAGGTAGGAAGAAAAGAAAACAGGGGGAAATTGAGAAAAACACAGGAACTAAAAGCCAGAAAGCTGGGATCGAGAGAGGAAGTGAATGGGTGAAAAAAAACTAGAACATCAATGATGTAGTAGCTCAACATATATTTTGGGGCAATTACAAACCTGTTTTTATTGGTGGGTATTTAATTCGAATAGGAAAGAAATACATGTTTAATGTTTATTTTATTTTGGGGAAATGCAAGCGGGAGCTATAATATCATTGTCATCAATGGCGCTGTTACGAGAGGGGGAGGCGGGGGAGGGGGGCATGCCAATGTTTGAAATTTCAAAAATGGCTATTTTTGACATTTTTGAATGAGGGTGAGGGAGTGGGGGAGGGGGGGGTAAGTCTGTAATCCGACGGTAGTAGAATATTACTCTACTATTACTCTACTATTCTTCAAATAGTCGAGCTAAAAACTGGTTTCAGAAAACATATTATATGAAAAACATATTTTATACAAAACTGAAAAACCAAAGTACCTACCATAACGTAAATTAATTCATTACAAAGAAAATATATAGAAAATTGAAATAGTAAAAAGAAGGAAAAGAGGAAAATAGCTATTTGAATATTTTCTTTGCCATTCCCTACAAAGTAAATCATCTCTCTTGAAAAACACACACGACAATTATTTATATCTTTGTCGGGATAACTCTATTCCAAAGACCAGAAAGAGACACATCATTTTCTTGCAATTTGAGCAAGGTTGGCCTATCAATAGTAATAAAAGAATCAGAGAAATTGTTTTTCCCAGCATATAATTCAGCATAAAATTAGAGCTGATCAGTAGAAGCACGTGGAAGAATAGGATGCTCATACAATTAAGAGTCATCCTTTTTGTCATCAGGGACATTATCGTCTAACACAAAGAACCTAGAAATATTGACATCATTCTACAGTAGGATATCATGGTCATTGTTACCCTTTGCACCCACAACATCATCAACAATATTTGAAACATCATGATTATGGCTAGTTTCATCAGCCAAAGAATCAACACCTTCTACAGATTTTAAAATTTGAGTGTTGTCCACAGTGACACACCTCAAATTGTTGCTCAATTCAGAATTTGAATCATCGATTAACTCCCTAATTTGGGCTTTTGATTGCGCCCTAGTCAAAACACATATTTCCCATGATAACATATTACCACAACTAGGATCCAAATCGTGACCTACAGTAGCAAGCAATCATATTACAGTCCCTCTATTACTGCAACTTGGACAACGTCATTAACAAGCTGGCATGAAAGCTTAATACGTGCCAAAGGAACATGTACAGTACCACCTACACCTTTGCGTGAAACACTTTTTTCAGGAAGATAGCAATGAAGGGTCACCAAGTCTGCTCACACTGCAGCATGAGTGCAGGCCGAGTCCATGAGTGCAGGCCAAGTCCATGAGTGCAGGCCAAGTCCCTCACAATTTTGACAGACCTACCCTCAATTGAACCGTCTACTTTACACTTTTTCAACCTAGAATTGACCTCATCTGATGACACATCAGCAGACTGTGAACGTTTGAAAGCACTTTTTGGATTTGCTCCAGATTGTTGACTTTGCTTTTGTTTTTCGAAGCAGTGGCAACTAATGTGTCCAGTTTTCCGGCAGAAATAACATGTTTTTGATCCCTGTCCATGACTGAAAGTATTTTGTTTTCAGAATTGAACTGAGCATCAGGTTTGTCATTCTTGTGGTTTTTTTTGTGTGGAGCAACATCAATTTGATTTTATTCTTGTTTTGATTGAACAGTTCTTAAATGTTTGGACACTGCCCTTTTATTTCCAATAAGCCTGGCTACCTCTATTGGCAACAAACTCATCTGCCAGGTCAGCCAGCTCAGATGATCACTTGGGTTTTCTATCCCAGAGGAATAATTTAAAGTCGTAAGGCATTTTGTTGAGAGCCTGTTCCATTATAAACAAATCTTTGATGCCTTGTACATCATCATGTTCTATCCCAGAAGAATTAATCCAGCCCTCACATACATATTTCAAATCACTTACCCACTCACGAACAGTTTCATCCTGTTTGTGGGTTCTGCCCCTAAATTTAAATCAAAAAGTTTCAGGGTGAATTTCACATTTGGCCAAAATTGCCTTTTGCAAGATATCATAATCAGTGGTGTCCTGTACAGGAAGTGAAGCACATGTTTCCCTAGACTTTCCTGTGGGCTCAGGAACCAGGTAGGCAGGCCACACCTTTTTTCCACATTTGTTCGTTTGTGCTAAATTTTCAAACGCCCGTAAATATATATATCAATGTGATCAGAGTCCCTATAAAGGCAAGGAACTCGTGCCTCGTGGATAACTCGCGAGGTTGGTGAGTTGTTCACATGTACTGTTTGTAGCTCCAGTTTTCGGCTTCAAGTTCTATTTGCCTTGCCTTAATCTCAGCGTCAGCCTTAATTTGCTGTGTTTTGACTAAGAAATCAAGCCACATTTCTTTTGGGAGGCCCGGGGGGATTTTGTGTGGGGTAACTTCAACCGGAGGGAATGATGCAGACCTATAAAATATCCCGCTTACACCAGATTGGTAACACTTAAAGCCATTATCATCATTACCCGCAACATTTTCAGAGTAGAATTCAGAAGCATTCCCACTTAAAACTGATGTACCATCCATCTCTTGTGACAGATCACCTACTTCTTTGCTTGATCGGAGTGTCTTAAACTCTAAACTGTGTGCCATTATCCAATGAAACAATGGAAAACAATAACCTATAAAATTACTAGGCCAATATCAGATAATAATCACAGCTACGCCATGGCCCTAAAATACACAAAGAAAGACAAAAGAATTGTACCTTGACATTAGATGAAAAGTTCACTTGAGAAACATACGCAAATATTGTCAAACGATATCTGATTCAGCAAATACATGTAAATATGACATTCTGAATTAAGCGTCTAAAACTATTTTCTAGAGTTCAACACAGTCAAATAAATGTTCAACAAGTCTTGCAACTGACTTTTGAGTCTCAAACTTGAAAGGAGAATTCATGTCAATCAAATGTTCTGTAAAATTTGAAATACTTCTTAGGTTGACATACCAGATCAAACTCACCTACTGTATCAGTCTCCAGATGGAAAGTAAAAACTTCTGACCATCAGTTTTTTCCCAGATACCATCAGGCTATGGAATAACTTACCTCCTCATCTGGTACAAAGCTCATCACTTAAATGTTTCAAAAAGGTTGTACCAGACATCCAGCTTCGGCCTTAGGTAGCCTTCTTTTACTTGCACCATGTATACACAATTATACACAATTTTACCTCACACAGGGAACACATTTAGTTCACAGTACATTTATACTCCAATTGGAGGATGGTACTTTAAGGGAAGAAGTATGGACACAGCTTAAACAGGAACTTCTGTTTCTATTATTTTCACTACACACATAGCATATGTAGTAGAAGATCCAACACAGGAAAGAGAAGTTCTCATAGTAAATGCACACAGATATAGTGACTCAGAAACAGCTGATCGAGGTCACCAGAACAAGCAACACATCACTGCACATGCATTAGCAGCTTACAATACAAGGTTGATTCATCCTCTTCTTAAAGTAAGTCATTCCTTTGCAGGACAATGCCGATGAGTGCAGAACAAAGTTTTACAAACTTTTTATTTTTGTATAGGGTTACAGTTTGTTGACATCTACAGGGATTGTACAAGATTCACAGTATCTCAAGTGCAAACAGGTATCAATGTTGCTGTCCAAATATCAGCAAAATATTTCTGATTCCAAGACAGCAAGTTTTTGCATCTGAATAATGTCACAAAAAGTAGAACTAACTGTTCAGGGATTGCACAGGTCTCATGGTGTCCCAGATTCAAACAAGTAGCAAGTGTTTGCATCAAAATATTAGCAATTTCACAAAGATGTAATTCTTCAGGGATTGCACTGGTCTCACAGTATCCCAGAGTTTATCCAGGTAGCATGGAGGGATAAACAATTTGAAGAGTATAAAGAAAACTTACAAATTCTGCAGGCCGAATTTGTCTAAGAAAATTTTGATAAACTTTATCACAAGTCCAACACAAGTCCTTTAAACAATCGCCGCCACCATATTACGTTGTAGGTGGTACTCTAAATGGCAACTCCCTGCTTTAAATCACATAAAGTCCCACAACATAGAAGTAAAACACGAACACAGATGATTAACAGTATCTACAATAGCTTCTCTCTCAGACTTCTCGCCGTCAAGCAGAGTTCACAACAATATACATACAAATTAGTTATCAATCAAATAAAACATTAAGAGCCAGAGGACAGTAAGTCTTGACAGAACAAAGATCATGCTGGAACTGAATATTCTAGTCAAATGATATATTTTGGGTAGTTTGTGACATCATTACACACCCTCACTCTTACACCAATCAAAAGTTACTTTCACTCATCCCTATAAGCCACAACATACCAGCACCAATTATCATCTTACACCCACTCTCCCATCAGTACATAAGTACATGTACTCCCATCAGCAAATAAGTACATGTAAAGTTGACCACTTGCCTTCTTTGTCTGCAGGTACCCTTTCCACTTAGTACTACATTAGAATATTTCTTTGAAATAGTGCATATTTATGTAACTAATGTCCAGTTGATATATACCATTAAGCAAGAAATAGATTTGTATACAAGCTCATTTAATGATTAGCAGCCTTAAAGACTTAAAGCAATATGGAGTGTGTCATGAAGTGACTATTTAAGTAATGTTATAGGGACACAATACATCACAGCATCAACACATTTGATTTTGGAATTATTAATCGATATATCAATATTATTCATATTCTTATGATGGAGATGAAAAGCCATGAAATAGGTTTTGCTAAAATTTTAAGATAGCTTATTAAGGATGTAATCCTTGTTGGTTTTGATATCAATGGTGAATAAGAATACATTAGATCAAGAAAATGTGAAATATGAGGCAAATGGTCATGCTTCAAAAGATCAATATTGAAATCACTGATATGATAGCAAGTTTTCTTACCATTTTGTATGTTATGCAAAATACCAGATGATTTATCATTTAAAGTGCATTATATATTCGGACATCGGGAGGTTTATAAATGACTCCTAAAATACAGAGTTTTATCATTGAGTTTAACATCAACAAACATGTGATTTAAATAAGAGAGGGTTTGATAAAAGATCTTTTCTAATTACAAATGGTACTAATTTATCAATATAAAATCCAACTTCCCACCTCATTTGACACCCCCGTACCTGTGAATAGAGGTATAATTTGGAATTTGAATTGAGCAAAGATTTGAATCAGTATGAAGCCAGGTTTCTGTAATAGGGCAGTAAAATTACATGAAGAAGAAATCAAAAATTCATTTATGGCATCAAAATTTCTTAACAAACTACGAGTATTCATATGGATCATAGAAAAAGTACTTAGGGCTAGTGAATTATTAAATAAATTATTCAAATCACTTACGTCTGAATATGAAGTTGAGTTAAGATTAATGGGTGAACTATTATTATCATCATGTGAAAGGTTTTGGTCCTGGTCCCAAAATATTATTTTATAAGAAGGGTTAACCAAAACCCTTGAAAAAGCAAAATCCTTTAAGTTTGCAAATGGCAAAGAGTTCACTAAGTCCAAGTTTAACCAAAAGTTTAGAGTTTTAAAGTAAAAATTAAAATTAAAAAAAGCAAAAATCTAACCTATAACGTTAAAAATGTACTACTATTGTATAATTTTTATCTTAGCGATTTACCAAAGGTTGTGTTCAAATGGTAGGCTAACATAATTCTACACAACCATCATGAGCACTAACGGAGTAACGCTAGGCTCTGTTGGAACTTGTACACAATATAATAGGCGTAACGTTAGGCCTTGTGCCTACTCTACTGCAAATTTCCAAAAACTTCAGTTCAACATACTCTCAATGACTTTGACAATAATGACAATGACAACTCTCTTCCCAAGTTAAACGTACAGTTATACCCCTAAAACTGAAAGTAACTCACTCTTAATGGTTCTCCAAGTTCCTTGCCTCTATCTAGACTAAGATACAGTTCCAGATGAAAGTATTTTCAACCCGGTGGTCTTATTTCCAAGTTATAGATGTATCGAAAGTGACAAAAGATTGTAGAGATCTGCTGTCTGAAGCGTATTGACAGGCTATTGTTCGCGCATATGCATTATACAAATGGTTTTGCGCATTGTGTTGTGTTGGTAGCATGGAACTAATTGAAACCTACATGTAGGCTATGATGAAAGAGTCAAGTTCAGGGCTCTTTTTGTACCAGAACGCGAATGAGTCGGGATGTTTCGAGATACTTTCAAAAAGGACTATCTTATATCTCTTGAATGAGGATAGTCTCAATACCCGGTTTCAATCGGGGTCATCGGGGGTTTTAGGCTTTTTTTCAATTTTATTTTTTTAAACGAAGTGAAAAGGTGTTGTACACCCTCACCAAATCACTCAAATTTTGGTGTGGGTCCATGGTAAAATAGTTCCCCATGAAACTGTTTTTGAAGCAGATCTCGTCAAGTTTGGATATGCATACTTAAGAACCCGCAGAGAAAAGACAAATAAAAATATTTTCAAGAGGTACTATTTCATGGGACAGGAAGCTGAGAGATTGCAAATTTCAGGAATGGTAGAGAATAGATACGACTGTGCTACCTGCTTGTGAAAATTACATCATGTGACACTGGCAGAATTTGAAGTTAGCAAAATAATTCTCATTTCAGTTAAGCGCGGGTTGTCGGGATGGACAAAACTGTTGAGACACTTTGCATGTTATCATGTACAGCTATTTTCAGGTCACGCCTCCCTTCCCCCTCCCTTCCCCTCCCTTCCCCCCTTCCCTTCCCCTCCCTTCCCCCTCCTTCCCCTCCCCCTCCCTTCCCCTCCCTTCCCCTCCCTTCCCCCCCTCACCTCACCCCCCACAAACACACACACCTTTCAATATTCAACGAGTTCAGTTTGTCCGAGATTGTAGCTGAGGACCGGTTAAATGCCTGGAAAATCTGCTTCAGAACTTAAAGAAGTAGTCTATTCTCAAAGCTAAAACTGGAACCTCATGTTACTAAACTTTATGGACACCAGCTTCTGAAGAAATTCGTAGTGGTGCGGGGTGGCAGGAGGATAGGGAGAGGGAAGGGGAGTAAACAGAGACTATAAGCTGGCTTCACTTTCATTTTCTCAGACTACGTGGTTTAATCAAACGAAATGATAATATTTTAAAGTTTGTATCACAAAATGTATTCAAGTGCAAAATGAAAATGAATAAACTCTTACGAAATTTGGCACCTGCATAAACTTAAAGTATACTTTAGTAAGTCTTAAACAATTAATTCAGTGGTCAAGGAAGTCCAGTACAACTTTAGAATAAATAAAATGGTCAGTTTAAGAAAGCACTGATTCCAGAACCTTAATTAGGAGATTTTTAAGCTTAAGTTTGCTTGCTGAACTTTCATTCTCAAACTAAGTAGTAAAAGGATGTAAAAGATTGAAAGTATAACCCATGAACAGGGCCATACATAATGTAAAGCAAATCAGTGGGCTATACAGCATGGTATAGGGGTAATTCAGAATTGTAAGTTCGTAATTTACACTGTAGTTATAATAATCATATAAACAATGCGCATCGAACTCACAGCCTGTTAGTGCTGGCGTTTTTAAAACTGATGATGGCTCCCACAGCCCTAAGGTTATAAGAAGTGGGCACATCGCTTTATTTTCCATTAAACGTTGCTGCTAATCAAAATATCGTGCGCACTTTTCGGGAAACTTTTCGATTTTTTCATTCAATGTTATCAACTTTATTCTAGATATTCTAAAATTGACTTCTTAACTGCTCAATCGGGAAGAAAGCATGCAACCGATAAGAAATCCTCTCAATCGCAGGTATCAGTTCGTCCTGGGAAATTTCCTTTTTTTTTTTTTTTCTTTGATTATCGGAAATTTTTGGTACCTTAGATTTCCTGCATTTTCGAGATATGTTGCAAATATTTTCTAATAATTCTAACAATTCATTTTCAATTTTATATCAAATTTGACCAGCCTCCCATCCCGAAAATTTCTTTGTCAATTTTCTTTAATTCTTCAAAAGAAATTCCAATATTTTTAATATTCTTTGCCTTCAGTTTACCAATTCTTTTCAATTGATGGAAAAGTGAATTGAATTACAGAATAAAACTAAAAAGTTTCCTTGTTCATTATGGCCTATTTAATTAATTTATTGATAAGATTCCTAGTTTATGCATGCATAGTGCAGGGCCGTATAATCCGGGGTCAGGGGCCACAGCCTCCCCTTTCCCAATAATTTGCATAACCTTATAAAAAATGTGTATTTTTTGTGTCCTCTTTATGTGTCTACTCCCCCCTCCTTTCTTCTCTATGAAATAGAATTGGCCCTCTCTTGCCCCGGTCCCATGACCAAATAATATAAAGCCGGAAAAACGCTTCACTTCACCCCTTTATTTCTAGTATCCTACAATACCAAAGCTATAAAATCTGAGCAGGTCAGCGGTTTTGAATTTTGATGGAAAAAAAATTGATTTAGTCTTTTAATTTCTTTTCTAAACCTCAGTGACACTGAAAAATGAGGAGAAGGGAGGAGGGTGGGGGGGGGAGGGGAGGGGAGTTCATTGCTGCTAGAATTGGGGGCATGGCCCTATCATAAATACGCAAAATGTTTTGGACAGAATTTGCTGTGTCAGTGTGTTCCAGGCCCTGAAAATCGTGGTATCTGGGAGACGCTGCTCCTGCACAAAACAAGGACTCTAGAAAGATTGCAATTATTTAGGCACTATTTAATATGGTTTGACACTAAAATTTGCGGTATCTGAGAGATCAAAAAACGCCACACTGTGGGGGAGTAGTAAGAGGACACAGACCCCGACCAATGTGTAGGGGAGTGTCCCCCGCCGTGTGGTGTTTCATGATCTCTTAGATATCGCCATTTTTAGTGTCAAATCATCTTACATAGTACCTCCGAAAGAATGAGCTTAGTAAAACAGGTTTTCATGACTATTTTTTGCACAGTTTAAATTGCAATCTTTCTAATTCTTGTTTTGCGCAGAGGGCAGTGTCCCGCAAGGCAGTGTCCCGCACCGTGCGGCGTGCTTGATCTCTCAGATATCGTGACTTATAGTTTCAAACCATGTCAAATAGTACCTCAGTCTGTAAGAATGAGTATAGTGAGACACTGGGGTTTTCATTACTATTTTTTGCAGTTTAAATTGCAATCTTTTTCATTCCTTTTTTGTGCAGCGGGAGTGTCCCCCGTCGTGTGGTGTTTCATGATCTCTCAGATATCGCCATTTTTAGTGTCAAATCACGTTAAATAGTACCTCCGAAAGAATGAGGTTAGTGAAACAGGTTTTCATGACTATTTTTTGCACAGTTTAAATTGCAATCTTTCTAATTCTTGTTTTGTGCAGAGGGCAGTGTCCCGCAAGGCAGTGTCCCGCACCGTGCGGCGTTCTTGATCTCTCAGATATCGTGACTTTTAGTTTCAAACCATGTTAAAAAGTACCTCTGTAAGAATGAGTATAGTGAAACAGGTTTTCATGACTATTTTTTGCACAGTTTAAATTGCAATTTTTCTAATCCTTGTTTTGTGCAGAGGGCAGTGTCCCCCACCATGTGGTGTTTCTTGATCTCTCAGATACCGCGATTTTTAGTGTCAAACCATATTAAATAATATCTCTGAAAGAATGAGTATAGTAAAACAATTTTTCATGACTACATTTTGCAAAGTTTTAAATTGCAATCTTTCTAATCCTTGTTTTGTTCAGGGGGAAGTGTCCCCCACCGTGTGGTGTTTCTTGATCTCTGAGATAACGTTTGTTAGTGTCAAGCCATGTTAAATAGTACCTACGAACAGACGAAAGAATGAGTATAGTGAAACAGGTTTTCATACCTATATTTTGCACAATTTAAATTGTATTGTTTCTAATCCTTGTTTTGTGCAGGGGTGAAGTGTCCCCACCATGTAGTGTTTCTTGATCTATAATATACCGCGATTGTTAGTGTCAAGCCATGATAAATCGTACCTCCAAAAGAATGAGTATAGTGAAACAGTTTTGTATGACTATTTTCTGCACAGTTTAAATTGCTATCTTTATCATTCTTGTTTTGTGCAAGGAGAGTATCCCCCGCCGTGAGGTGTTTAATGATCTCTCAGATATCGCCATTTTTAGTATAAAATCATGTTAAATAGTACCCCGAAAGAATGAGTATAGTGAAACAGGTTTTCATGACTATTTTTTGCAGTTTAAATTGCAATCTTTCTAATTCTTGTTTTGCGCAGAGGGCAGTGTCCCGCACCGTGCGGCGTTCTTGATCTCTCAGATATTGTGACTTTTAGTTTCAAACCATGTTAAATAATACCTCTGTAAGAATGAGTATAGTGAAACAGGGTTTCATGGTTATTTCTTGTTTAGCTTAAATTGTAATTTGTCTAATCTTTGTTTTGTGCAAAGGGAAGTGTCCCCCACCGTTTCTTGATCTCTCAGATACCACGATTTTTAGTGTCAAACCATGTTAAATTTTACCTTCAAAATAATGAATATTTTGAAACAGGTTTTCATGACTAATTTTTCCACAGGTTGAATTGCAATCTTTCTAATCGTTGTTTTGTGCAGTGGGAAGTGTCCCTCATCGTGTGGTGTTTTATGATCTCTCAGATCATTTTTAGTGTCAAACCATGTTAAATAGTACCTCCGAAAGAATGAGCTTAGTGAAACAGGTTTTTATGACTATTTTTTGCACAGTTTAAATTGCAATCTTTCTAATTTTTGTTTTGCGCAGAGGGCAGTGTCCCGCAAGGCAGTGTCCCGCACCGTGCGGCGTGCTTGATCTCTCAGATATCGTGACTTATAGTTTCAAACCATGTTAAATAGTACTTCTGTAAGAATGAGTATAGTGAGACAATGGGGTTTTCATTACTGTTTTTTGCAATTTAAATTGCAATTTTTTCCTTCCTTTTTTGTGCAGCGGGAGTGTCCCCCGTCGTGTGGTGTTTCATGATCTCTCAGATATTGCCATTTTTAGTGTCAAATCATGTTAAATAGTACCTCCGAAAGAATGAGTATAGTGAAACAGGTTTAATGACTATTTTTTGCACAGTTTAAATTGCAATCTTTCTAATTCTTGGTTTGTGCAGAAGGCAGTGTCCCGCCCCGTGCGGCGTTCTTAATCTCTCAGATATCGTGACTTTTAGTTTTAAACCATGTTAAATAGTACTTCTGTAAGAATGAGTATAGTGAGACAGGCTTTCATGATTATTTTTTGCACAGTTTAAATTGTATTGTTTGTAATCTTTGTTTTGTGCAGGGGTGAAGTGTCCCCACCATGTAGTGTTTCTTGATCTATAATATACCGCGATTGTTAGTGTCAAGCCATGATAAATCGTACCTCCAAAAGAATGAGTATAGTAAAATAGTTTTTCATGACTATTTTCTGCACAGTTTAAATTGCTATCTTTATCATTCTTGTTTTGTGCAAGGAGAGTATCTCCCGCCGTGAGGTGTTTTATGATCTCTCATATACCGCGATTTTTAGTATAAAATCATGTTAAATAGTACATCTGAAGGAATAAGTATAGTAAAACAATTTTTCATGACTAGTTTTTTTCACAGTTTAAATTGTAACCTTTAATCCTCGTTTTGTGTAAGCGCAGTGTCCCGCATCGTGTGGTTTTTTTTCATCTCTCAGATATCGCCATTTTTAGTGTCAAACCATGTTAAATAGTACCTCCGAAAGAATGAGTATAGTGAGACAGGTTTTCATGAGTTTTTTCTGCACACTTTAAATTGCATTCTTTATCATTCTTGTTTTTGCAGAGGGAGTGTCCACCACCGTTTGGTGTTTCATGATTACTCAGATACCGCGATATTTAGAGTCAAGCCATGGTAAATAGTACCCTTGAAAGAATGAGTATAGTGAAACACGTTTTCGTGACTATTTTTTGTACAGTTTAAATTGCAATCTTTCTAATCCTTGTTTTGGGCTAAGGGCAGTGTCCCCACCGTGTGGCATTTCTTGATCTCTCATATACCGCGAATTTCAGAGTCAAACCATATTGAATAGTACCTCTGAAAGAATGATTACAGTGAAACAGGGTTTCATGGCTATTTCTTGCCCAGTTTAAATTGTAATTTTTCTAATCCTTGTTTTGTGCAAAAAGAAGTGTCTCCCACCGTTTCTTGGTCTCGCAGATATCACTGCAATTTTTAGTGTCAAACCATCTTAAATTTTGCTTCCAAAATAATGAATATTCTAAAACAGGTTTTCATGACTATTTTTTGCACAGTTTAAATTGCAATCTTTCTAATTCTTGTTTTGCGCAGAGGGCAGTGTCCCGCACGGTGCGGCGCTCTTGAACTCTCAGATATCGCGACTTTTAGTGTCAAGCCATGTTAAATAGTACCTCTGTGAGAATAAGTAGAGTGAGACAGATTTTCATGACTGTTTTTTGCACAGTTTAAATTGTAATCTTTCTTTACCTTGTTTTGTGAACGGGGCAGTGTTCCCACCGTGCAGGAGGAAGTGTCCCCTACCGTGTGTCGATTCTTGATTTCTAGCTCTCAGATCCCGCGATTTTTAGTGTCAAGCCATGTTAAATAATACCTCCGAAAGAACGAGCATAGTGAAACAGGTTTTCATGTCTATTTCTTCCACAGTTTAAATTGCAATCTTTCTAATCCTTGTTTTGTGCAGGGATCAGTGTCCGCCACCAGTGTGGTGTTTTTTGATCTCTCAGATTCCGTGATTTATAGTGTCAAGCCATATTAAAGAGTACCTCCAAAAGAATGAGTATAGTTGAAACACGTTTTCATGACTATTTTTTGCAATTAAATTGCAATCTTTCTAATCCTTGTTTTAACTGAGGGCAGTGTTCCCACCGTGTGGCGTTTCTTCGTCTCTCAGATATCGCGATGTTTAGTGTCAAACCATGAGCTAGTACCTCTGAAAGAATGATTACAGTGAAACAGTGTTTCATGACTATTTCTTGCCCAGTTTAAATTGTTATCTTTCTAATCCTTGTTTTGTGCATGGGGCAGTGTCCCCCACCGTGCACAGCGAAGTGTCCCCCACCGTGTGGCGTTTCTTGATCTCTAGCTCTCAGATACCGCGATTTTTAGTGTCAAATCATGCTAAATAGTACCTCCAAAAGAATGAGTATTGCAAAAATTTACCGACTCGCTGTTCACCTGTAGTACTCCGTGACCATGGGGAACACCCCTTATGAGACTGCGGGCACCACTTATAACGGTGGGCATTTAACGAGTTTTACATTACGACGAGTAGAGCTGTAGAGACGAATGTACAAGTTTTCGCATCGAAACATCCGACAAAACAACTGGCCAATAACCGGGAGGAAGGGGAGTTGCACCCCCAACAAGAAAAGTAAAATACAAGCATTTACAGGTAAAAAGAAAAAGGTGGGTACTTTATGAAGTGTAATGAGAGAGAGAGAGTACAGGGGGAGGCTCCAGTAGCATAAGGGAAGAGATGAAAAAATAAATGTGTGTGTGTTTGGCGTAGTGAGGCGCAGTAAGTGTGGCGGGGAGGGGCTGTTGTTGTTAGGCATTGTATGTAGCTCTTTCTAAAACTTGATTTTATGGCTTTGTTGAGCCTTGCTGGGCTAAAAAAAGGACTTATTTTGCTGCCAAAAGGTCTTATTTGGTTTACCTTTTGTCTTTTCTCAAAATGTGTGATGGAGAATAACAAAAAGTTAAATATTAATTTTCCTTTAACATTTTCTATTCCTGCATGATATTTTTCGTAAAATACATCGTATTTTATCTATTCAAGTTTAAATTTCTGTAGGCCTATTATATAATTCTTATAGACGTTTTTAGATTGGAGCCAGGCGCGGTAGTCTATTGACTGGGGTGTAATAAATAAAAGATTTGACAGCCTAACATTAACACATATCCCATTTGAAAAAAGAAAGAAAAAAAAACTGCCTCCCTGAGAGAATTTTACCTTTCCGGCTGTTTGCCTATACCCATTTCGGAGGTATATAAATTGAAAGTAATTAGTAAAAATGAAGGACAAACTGTTAAAATCAGTGAAATTTTTTGAAGAATTGAAGGAAAATTTCCGAAAAGTTACCCCAAAATCCAAAACTTGAATAAATTTTTTCCAAAAAGCCAAGAAAATTGCTCGGAAAGGAAGGAAATCTCCCGAACTGCCGAAAATGAATAAAAATATCCGAGGAAAACTGATATTTGACAGGATTTCACCTCAGTTGTATGTCTTCTTTCTAGGTGTTAGGTCAAATTTTGACATTTTTAACATACAATTTACAATTGAGTAAAATTGGAAGTTTTTAAGAATTTGGCAAAGTTTCCTGAAAATTGATAAAGAATTCCACAAAATCAAGGAATTTTCCCGTAAATTAAAACAACAAAAAACAAAAGAAAATTTCCGAAAGTGAAGGAAATTTCCCGAAAATGAAAATAATTTCCTGGGAAAACTGATATGTACCTGTATGCGCTCCTTCAAGTTGGGAGGTCAAATTAGGAAATTTTTAGAAAAAAAAGTCAATAATATTAAAGAGAAATTTAAAATCATAGAAAATTTGGTAATATTTAACAACATTTCCCAGAAATTGCAGTAAATGTTTCGATTACAGCAACATTTAATGGGATATGACGCGGTTTGTGCGCTTCTTAGCCTTAGCATACATGTATAGGACTGTAGGAACCATTTCGGTTTTAGGAACGCCATCACGCAGTGCCACGTTTATGTGTGCGATGCGCATTGTAAATGAACTACAATTTTGAAGCAAAAAAACCTTGAAATATCCTTGTGAACGGTATATCGCATACACTTAAGTAAAAAAGTTCAACTAGTGGTCAAAATCGGTATATTAAATGACAACTTGGCTTCAAACTCTTATTTCTTGTTTCGTATAATTCTAAACCTTAAGTTTTACCGACCTCAGTGATACCAGATTAACGGATTAACTGACAAATCTTAATTTTTACCAATGTGTCCCAAAAATTTGGAATGTGAGACACCCCCCCCCTCCTACTTCTCTCCCCCTCCCAACCACCACACACACACCCAGTATTTATGCTCCTGATTGGAGCTACAATCAATGTTCCACGTAAAGGAGCAAAATCCTGGTCCGATGAAATTGTTGCCTGTTGCAACAGATTTGTTTTCAGAAATTGGTATAGCTTCCCAATGGTCAGGGCCGAATATTGTCTGAAAGACTGGGTAACCAACAGTCCAATGCACACCTAATTTGGCACCTGCATGTCATCCGCGTAAAATAAGAAAAGTTTGGCTTTGTGGGGCAAGAATCACAGGCGTCATAAACAACCGTAAGAAGCCTTATTTAATTTGCCATTGGTCTGTTGGTTAAGGGTTTTGGAACTAAAGTTGAATGGAAACAAGCAAACATTCGCAAGGGTATAAAAAGATAGAACTTGACGTATTTTATATGCGCATATCAAAAAGAAAAAAAAGGAAAAAAAAAAATCAAACTTGTGAGAGTTTCCTCCATTTTATATACTTTCTTGACTAAAATAATGCATCAATTTGTTAAGAGGTTTCTTTTCAATATACATGAAACACGTAAGGCATTTTACCAGACATCTTAATATAAAATAATATATCTTTCAATTACGTCGAATTATATAAAGGAAACCAGCATATTGGTATATAAATATAATTCTCTTATTTTTCAAGGAATACAGAGAAAATTTACACAAAATAAAGAATTATATACCTTATTAATAAATAACACACTCGATTTTGCACTGACACAGTATCATGGAAAACAACATCAATAAGATATCATAATTTGGGTATAAGTTCTGATTTGAACAACGGGACAATACAACGCCATATCAACATTTAATCAATAGAATTTTCGATAGGTCCTGCTTTAATCACTTTTGGATATCCAAAAAAGAATTTCCGATATCCAATTTTTTTTAGAGATAACACAAATTTTTCCAAATTTCTGATATCTGGATTTGAATTTGTTTCAGATGTACGAAATTTTACTGTTGATATCGTAAATTTAATTTTGGATCATGTGAAAGAAAATCTTACATATCTATGGGACGACATTTTAACATTTAATCGGCAAAACTTGAGATATCTCAAATCAATTTTCGATATCCAAAATACAATTCTCGATATCCAAAAAAGAATTCGAGATATCACAATTTTTCCCAATTTCTGATATCTGGAATTAAATTTGCTTAAGATATCCGAAATTGTATTTATGATGTTACAAAGTTTATTTGGGATAAGTGAAAAAAAAAAAATATATATATATATATATATATATATATATATATATATATATATATATATATATATATATATATATATATATATATATATATATATATATATATATATATATATATATATATATATATATATATATATATTTATATATATATATATATATATATATATATATATATATATATATATATATATATATATGGAACGCCATGTATATGGAACGCCATTTTAACGTTACAGCGATAATTTCAGATATCTCAAATGAATGTTGGATGATGATGTGGATCAATAATTGCAAATAACTTGAGCACATTTTGATATACTAATTTTGCCTGGGAAGATACCGTCTACAGCCCACAGGGATAATAGTGTGGTACTCCCTGTTTAAGGTATGAGCGGGACGCGTCTTTTTTTTCTGCAGTCAAGAATTGCCATTACAGACCTTTTCAGCCAATCATATACAAGAATGACAATGACGTAATTAAATATGAATATTTATATACAACATGAGTCCTATAACATATGACTGTATACTATAGCCTGTATACAGTATAGTATGTTACGTATGCATGGAGTACTCACAACGACTACGCACTCCGTCCAAAAGGAAAATCGTGACTTGGAGAAAAATGTTCAAAAAGGATAAAACTCACCTACAACTTAAACAAAAGTCTATTTGGGCATGAACTCGTATTAGGCATACCTACAACGAGTGCGAATTATCTCACGCATATACAGCAGCTTGAAGATCTACGTATACAACGTGAGAAGTATCGCTATACAACTTTGATTTTTTGAAGTGATTATTCGCAGGGCAGCCCTGCGAATATCCACACAGTATCTCAAGCCAGCACTGCGAATAAGGTTAGGGTTGGGGTTAGGTTTTAGGTTAGGGTATATGTCATCACTGCCCTGCGAATAAGCCCCACCTTGATTTTACACACTAACCAAAAACTCCGACGACGACGAGTGTACACACAATTACAATGACGGGGTCGTCGCCTGCGTAATCGGTTATGATAGTAACAATGCTATCACGAAACGCTTAATACGACCCGGACGAGAACACAGGTACGACGTACGGACAGACATAACATCGACAACCAAGTCAATGTCCACGGCATTTGATTACCAGTTGTGGTGCACTGGCGTGTCTACCCAACCCAGGCTTGAACCTAGGGCCTCGTGGTCTGTAGACATGTATGATAACCGCTACACCACAGTCGGTAGACAACTTACTGCGTTAAGTGACATTGTAATAGATTGTTATGTAACTTTTGCGCAGAGGGCAGTGTCCCGCACCGTGCGGCGTTCTTGATCTCTCAGATATCGTGACTTTTAGTGTCAAACCAAAAACTCCGTACCTACAACACGTGTCAAGGGAAAGTGTTAATGCAAAGGAAAGTCGCTTAACTACTACTTTATAAATTATGTCTCAATTTTCATACAAGGAGCGAGTGTTAGAACTTCACTCAGAACACCACTTACCGATATATTGTTAACTACTTCCTCGATATTCAAAGGAGGATTCGCTTCGTAGCACATTTTAAATTGTGCCATATCTGTAGTGTCAGGTTTTTTCCATTGTTTTCCGGCAAAGTAATGTTATTCACTCGCAGTCATGGAACTACTAAGTCCCAAATTATTTTGTCAGACGATATGTCAAAAGTTGTATATGAATATTCATATCTTATTACGTCATCGTCATTCTTGTATATGATTGGCTGAAAAAAAGCGCGAGTGGGAATATGCGTCTTGCCAGTCTTTGTAACCAGTATTCTATATGCCAGAATGCATTACCTTGTTCTCAAGTTTGGGCTTGCGAAATTGGCTACGGAAAGGGGCGAGTCAAGTTGGTGAAATAGAAGCTGACTAAAAATCGCGATTTTCTTCGTTTTTTATAGAGTGTTGGGAAACATTGTTAGATTTGACTGTTTGATGAGAATTGGTTGAGTGTCAATCATCAGACCATTACTATGTTTGTTTTAAGCTGAGGCTGAGCACGTCCCTGTGAAACTTTCAGTAGCCCCATCCTTGCATGTTGATTTAAGATAAATGTATGCACATTTGACGTCCAGAGTTAACAACCTTATATATTATAGAGACTTTTCAGTTTTGGAACAGTCTTTGAATCAAAATATATAGCTCTTTTTTCTGAGATAAGATGCGTTGGGCAGACTTGGAAAACGTTCAAAGTTATATATATTTTGTTTATCTCTACCAATGAAAATGAAATTGTATTCCTGCTATAGAAATTTGATATAGCGGTAGATCCATAAACTGGCATACTTAAGTCACAAACTGTCAAAGAATTATGGTACACAATTGGAAAAGTGCAAAGGATTTTCACAACAAAATAGTATGGTCGCCCAGCCAAGGCCTTCATCATAAATCATTAGCATGATAAAATTTGCATGACAATGCCTGAAAAAAAAAGAAAAAAAACTTGCAATTGTTTAACCTGCACTGGTTTGTAATAGCTTCTAGGCAACCTTACTAATGTGTGACTGTACACATTCATATAGACTTTTAACTTTAAGGAATATATCGGCGTAACATGCAAGTTCCCAAAAACATTAGGTGCTTTTGTTTTGCAGTTTTGATGAAGCATCATTTAACAAATGCGTTAGTGGAAAGTAAAAAGTCGTTAACAGCGTTATTTACAGACCGTACTGTACAATGTCTAGCGTTTATGTATGTAGACGGTTAACCGTAAAATATATTCACATTGCAGTAATATATATATATCTATATATATATATATATTTATATATATATATATGTTTATGTATATATATTATATATACATACTTCAATGTGAATATATTTTATATATATCATATATACATGTATATATATATGTATAATATACATACATATACATATATATATATATATATATATATATATATATATATGTATGTATGTATGTATATATATATATATACTTCAATGTGAATATATTTTATGTATATTATATATATACATATATATATATATATATATATATATATATATATATATATATGTATATGTATAATATACATACATACACATATATAATGTATATATATGTATATATATATATATATATATATATATATATATATATATATACAAATATATATTTATATATGTGTGTATGTATGTATGTTTTGTATATATATATATATATATATATATATATATTTATATATATATATATATATATATATATAACATATATATAATATATCCACATTGAAGTATATATATATATATATATATATATATATATATATATATATATATATATATATAATATATATATATATATATATATATATATATAAATATATATATATATATATATATATATATATGTATATATATATATATATATATATATATATATATATATATATATATATATATATATATATATATATATATATATATATATATATATATATATATATATATATATATATATATATATATATACACATTAATGACTTGTGGTAAACTTCAATCAAATACCATGTGCTCTTTTCCACACTATTTCTAAGAAACCCTCATCCTCCAGTAGCCTACATAATGCATACCCGTAACCATCATTTTTTGTTCCTCCCTCGGAAAGAACTGCACCATCGTGAAATCAAATGAAAATAAAAACAATGGGAAATGGAGCCTATACCTCTCTTGAAGTGTCAGTCTCCCCTTTGAGAAAAGTTCTGACTAAGGGGCTGGGATACGGCCATGTTAATTCATCTGAAGAATACAATATTAATACCTCAATTTATATACCTACACTTCGTTTAATTCTACAAAACAGAAAAAGGTGCTTAATTTCAGGAAACGCACCCCCGCCCCGCCCAATGGAAAATCTTGGTACGTGTTTGTCATATTATGCAAAGTTTACCAAACACCGCTGATACTGAATAAAAGGAAATGTATCGGCATTTTCAGGTTGGGGGACCTACAAAGGCTTCCACTCGATAGAAACGATTGGTTTGGTAGAATATCTTATCTAGAAACAACAATGTCTTTCACAGCTCAAGTAAATTAAAATCAATTTGCAAACGAATACAAAATCGAGTATATATTAAAATGCATTTTCATTAAAAAGAAGATAATTTTCTATATTGCAATAATGTAAAATGGCGAAACGGCGAAAATTTCATGAAATGTGAAGAAAATTTCCGAAAAGAAAACAAAATTTTCGAAAAGGAAGTAAAATTGTACGGGGAGGAAAACGAGTAAAATATTTATCGAATAGGTCCCGTTTGTGTATTGGACCCCACTAACAATTTCTGAATAAAGACCCTGCCATATCATATAACCTCATAATGATCTACCTGTCTTATTATGTATTCCATGATGCCAAATGTCATAGAAACAGCTTCACAAATGCACATCAAATTGTCTTTGTCTTTTCAAATTGCACATTTTAGATTATTGAATTACTGTTACAATATTAACCTACGTCTACACCTGTAAGAGACTTCAACATGCCACTTCCTCACAAATTTTTCTCCCATATTCAGTCCGGTTCAAACTCCCGATCAGGAGATCTCCCAATCGGTAGATCTCCCAATCAGAAGATCCCCCAATCGAAAAATCTCCCAATGGGAGATCTCCCAATCGGAAGATTTCTTGTCAATATAACCCACGATTGCACGATGTATCTTTTCAAATTCAAATTTCTCTAAAGAAATACATAACAGTAAATTAGGTTTAATCCAATGGTAGGTAAAATGCATGCGAAATATTTTGATTTTATTGGTGCAACAGAAAGATAAATTATTTTCTCCATTTTGATTAGCGCAAATTAGACTTTCACCAAAGAATATGAAAGTAATCTCTAAACATTCATTTCTGAAGAGCAGATTTGAACATTTAAGTTGCCAGCAAAAGCCCAAATTGTACAAAAAAGTTAAAGAAATATCAATTTCAATATCATTTTCAAAGTATACAACTTAAGATTAACAGAACTTAAAAAGAAAAAGAAATATTCACGGCTAAAATTTTGAAGTTTAAAAAATGGTCACTGCGCAGGTCTCGATCTCCCAATCAAGATATTTCCCGATCGAGAGTGGACCGGACTGATAATGGCGGTCTCTTAATTACGATCTAGCTCGAGGTTTGGATAATTTCTTTGGTCCTAATTTGTGTCATTATGAATATTAAAATCTATCAAAAATAATGATTAAACACTCAATTCTCGTATTAATAGATTAAAATAAATGGAAAGATATTACGACATTTCTCTTTTATGAAGAATTACCAAAATAGTAACGAAGCAATACTATTGAAATGCATCTTTAGCTAGATTGTCTACAAACTTATTGAGAAAAAAAATGCACCAAAATCCTGTAAAATCAGACCATTTTAGTCTTCTGACTTAATTTCTCCAAACATTATTATGATGTTATCAGCTTAAAATGTCTCCATTTTCTTATATATATATCCATGTCTGATATTTTACAATGAATTTCATCATCTCCTGCAATTGATGAAAGATACATTACAAAGTAATTAGTAACTTGAAAAATCAAAGAATTACGTAACGATCTTGTTTATATCTTCAACTTTGATGGTCATAAATTGAGAAAGAAATATTAGAAGTACAGATTGAATTTGAGATACAAAATTTGTACATTTATGCATGGATGTATAGTACCTCCCTGGTATCTCAATGGTTAAAAATTAGAAGGAAACAAGTATACATTGATAATTATCATTGTAAAACACTTGAAGAGACAAATATATAAAATCGACAGTCTTCTTTTTTATTTAAAGACATGAAACGAGCTGTGTTTTGCTTAAAACCAGTTTAGTTCTTTAGATTAAACTTGCGGTCAACAGAAATTAAAAGTACAGTGTAACTAATGACATATTATCATATATATTAATATAAATGAAATAGAATAATATATGATGATATATATTTCAATTTTTTCGAATGTACGGTGTGTAATCTTGAGAAGTAACGGTTATCATGTGAGATTTATCACAGATCAGTAAACAAATACGTATCCAAGCTTTTCTATAAAATTGGAAGTTTTAGAATAAAGTTTCTGTTCAATATAATTGTTTATGCTAGGTAGTTCAAATGATACTTTCTTCATTTCTTTTTTCTACCTTGTGTGAATGACAGACACAGATTCCCTAGCAGTGCAGATGAATTAATTTTACACACAATACACTGATTAAAACGAAACTGGCTTAAAATCTTGATAGATATTAAAGAATCTGTACAGTTTACAAAGACTTTTTCTTACTCTGCCACGTCATTCTCCTCTGATTAAAACAATGGTCTATGTTTTCTTAAATGTTTTTTTTTTAATTAGACAAACTCAAAATCAAATTGCTAGAATTAACATTTCTCTTTCAATAAAGGAGTTCCATGATTAAAATACATAATACATGACAAACTAAAGGTAAGCAGGCATTGTTTTTATATATATATATATATATATATATACATATATATATATATATATATATATATATATATATATATATATATATATATATATATATATATATATATATATATATATATATATATATATATATATATATATATATATATATATATATATATATATATATATACATATACATATATATATACATATATATATATATATATATATATATATATATATATATATATATATATATATATATATATATATATATATATATATATATATATATATATATATATATATATATATATATATATACATATATACATATATACAGACAGACAGACAGGCAGGCAGGCAGGCATACATACATACATACATACATACATACATACATACATACATACATACATACAAATATATATATATATATATATATATATATATATATATATATATATATATATATATATATATATATATATATATATATATATATATATACCATTGTGTGTTATACCAATTGCATTCTCATCTATTGTTTCTTACAAACTGGTATAAAAAATGGTTCTAAGCAGAGATAACACATAGGTGTACACAAAAGACACGGATGAAAGATTGATTTATCAGTAGATATTTGAATACTTGCGTGGTACCTTTCTAACTTTTATTGGAATACAAAAATTAAATCCATCCTAGAGCCATGACGGCCCATCGCCGGTGCTTATCTCCGTTTTCCTTGGCATAAGTAGATGAGAGCACATGACTTCCCCTGGACGGGATGCCAGTACATCGCAGGTCAACTCACAGCAGTGTTGGTACTCTCCTTACAACTGAGTGAACTGGAGCAAGCTGAGTGATGTAATTTGTTCAAGGACATAATGTCAGACTCGCGGCAGGAATCGATACCTTTCGCATACGAGCAAGACTCCTTAACTACTGAGCCACTGCACCTCATATAGTAAACAAGTAATTTGAAGTATCTTGTTCGATATATACATAAATGACACAGTTATTGAACAATTATGTTTGGTGGATTTTCCTCCGAAAGTCTTGAAATAAGTTCGTGGACATCCTTAATTGAGGTTCTGTGTGTTGGTTGTTTTTTCCAGCAGCCTAACATAATTTTGTAGATTTCCTTGGGACATTGTTGAGGGCAATCCAGTAACACTCCATTGTAGATATATTCTATCACCTGCACATGGGGGAAAATATCATTCAGTAAATCTGCATAGATAATTTTCAAGACCTTAGCCAGGTTAGCTCTCCCATTATTAAATGTAGGCCGTCCAGAAGGGCGGGGTTAATGTAACAGGAGATTTTGTCTGGTAGGACCAAATTGCCATAGGATATTCTGTACCCGGACAAAAACTCGGACAAATTCTTTTTGTTACAAGGGACAACACCTCATACAGAACTAATCTCCTATAAAACAAAAATTGTCCGGAAGACAGAATATCATAGGGATATGAGAAAATAGATAAGTGGTATGAAGTATGAACTAATGAAGTAACATGTGTAAACATCATCTGTAAAATGAAGGTAATATGTGTAAATATCATCTGTAAAATGTAGGTACATGTGTAAACATCATCTGTAAAATGTGGGTAACATGTGTAAACATCATCTGTAAAATGTAGGTAACATGTGTAAACATCATCTGTAAAATGTGGGTAACATGTGTAAACATCATCTGTAAAATGTAGGTACAGTAACTTGTGTAAACATCATCTGTAAAAGGTAGGTAACATGTGTAAACATCATCTGTAAAATGTAGGTACAGTAACTTGTGTAAACATCATTGTAATGATGATGAAGTACAGTATTATAAGTTGCATGAAATATGCATATAAGTAACTTCAAATCAAAATTCAAAATATATGAGATTTTTCTTAAGATAGGACGCACCATGTCTTATCTTAAATGCTTTATAATCATCTAAAGCCAAGTTTTTAAAAGAATGCAGTCATGGAAATATTGTACCGTAAATTAATATGAAACTAGAAACGGGTGTATCAAATTATCAAAATGAATGGAAATTTAGGTTGCATTCTTTCACCTTTGCAACTCTGTACTCTTGCATCCGATAATTTGCATTCATTGGAAAATTCAGAAATACTTAGAATATTGTGTAGAGCATGCACATAGTAGTAGGTAGTAACCTACGCGTTTACTGAGATCTAACCACAGATTGCGCTGCAGACGTCACATGTACGTAAAACATTACCACTTTCAGGCGTAACATTAGATTTAAAGCAAGCACCCACAAGTATAACCAACGTTACTTTTTCCAGACCAATTTTCTCAACTACGCATGGTGGTTTAACATGCAGGCACAATTTTTATTGCTACAGTTTTTATGCAAAAATTGTTCTGAATGTAACAGGGATACTAGTATACATCTGCTTGAGGTTCAAAAATCAATGAAATATCACACAGATTTCATAAGTAATCAAATTCATAACTCATCTTCTATTTGTAACTATCTGTGTTATCGGATCACAATGACATAAACGTTCCTTATACAGCCTTTGAGCCATATATTATTAGAATTTGTTTGAATACATACCTCACTATTTGAAAGCCCATACCATGGTTGCTTGCCAAATTCAAAAGTCTCCCACAGCACAATACCATAGCTCCACACGTCGCTTTCAAGGCTGTATGTGCGGTATATAATGCTTTCAGGCGGCATCCACCTCACAGGCAGCATTGTATGACCTCCGACCTATAAACAATAAAGAGATCAACTTTTCTTGTAAACAAAGGTCATCAAAGTAAACGGTTTCCAATATTCTTAAAGAATTAGTTCAGTGGTGAAGCAAGTTCATCTTACATACAAGAGGACTTCAAAAGATACAAAATAGTGAAGGAAAAATTAAAAAGTCGTTAAGAATATATTTAAGTTGATGAAAGTTATGTATCATTTGTGTAAAAACGTCTGAAATCGGACTAGTTGTGACATCACAGCCTCCAATTTCTCAAAGTTTTTATCTATTCGATGACATTTTCTCCAGAGATTTTGTGGCTTAGAAAATTGGACAAATCAAGAAAGTAGTAAAACAGAATCTAGTATGGGTAATTATACTTTACCATCTAAAGAAACTTTAAGAAAAAATAATTCATACAAAAAAACTTGAATCAATTTTCAATTTTGACACAAGTGGACATATAATACCAGTCATATTAACACAGATAAGACAGAAGTTTATTTAAACTTGAATATCTCCGAAATAATATATTGAAGTCATTACTCCACCAATTTGTTTCACTGCAAGTATTCTTTCATATAAGATAAACTTGCTTAATCACTGAGCTAACCCTTGACCACTGGGCTAATCCTTGATCACTGAGCTAATCCTTGACACTGAGCTAATCCTTGATCACTGAGCTAATCCTTGATCACTGAGCCAATCCTTGATCACTGAGCTAATTCTTGATAACTGAGCTAAGCCTTGATCACTGAGCTAATTCTTGATAACTGAGCTAATCCTTGATCATTGAGCCAATCCTTGATCACTGAGCTAATCCTTAATCACTGAGCTAATCCTTGATCACTGAGCTAATCCTTGATTACTAAGCTAACCCTGACTTTCTCTTCCTTTGAGGCTACTTCTTTTGATGGTTGACATTTTGCGTGTTCTTTTGAATATTTGATGATATTTAAGTCGTGCAGCTAGGGTGCAGCAAATACGTTTAATTTCTTCAAAATTATTTTGAAATAGCTCTCAACAACGAAAAGCCCATCAGCATTATTTTACAATACAAGCTTCTATGAAATCAACACTTCGATTTTATAAAACACAAACTTTTAATTAATTTGACGTGGCCGTCTCGAGCAGTATCAATCAATCTATATCAAAACAACTTCAATTTCTCATAACTAAAATGCTACTGTTTTGTCCGATTAACCGTGCTCCTATATATGACTTTGAAATTGTCTTTATATTTTATAAACAGCTGTCTATTAGTGTCATTTTCTCTCTGATCCATGACAAAAAAAACCTTGTATGATACTTGCTTAACTTATCTACGCAATATGCACATATCATGTACTTTAGCGCTTAATTTGATGAAAACATTTTTACACTTCATTGAAAGTCATTCCTTATTACATTTTAATTACTTATTTATCTTTGGACCATTTCCATGCGAACAGAATATCATTTAGAAGATTAAATCCACCATCCATGTTTTGCCCATTTTTCCAATTTTCTTCAAAGATGAACTGGCGTACACAGTAACATGACGAACATGGTATTCTTTTACCGAAAGATCATTCTTAAAGCTTTCCTACGTGACATAAACTTAGCTTAAAATAATTATCTAAAACGTATCAACACATAATAATACCACGTATATACATGACCAACTTCCCGACTGTAAAGCTATATTGCAACACAATAAAGGAATCCATTGTTTCGAGAAAAATACCTCCTGCTCTTGTTAATATTCCTTACAACTTACATGATTATTTATATAACAAATCTCTGGTCTCAAATGCGGAAGTGTATATTATTTTGTCATAATTATCCAAAACCAAAACTTGGTTTGGCAGCTATATGGTATTGTTTAACTTATCATTCATAAGAATTGTAGATTTATCCAAATGAAGTGTGGCTTTTTTTGTTATATATAACGAGTGGATCTATCCATTTGAAACCTATTCATTGTATTGTTAGGTGCTCTATGTAGACAAGCAAATAAGAACAGCGTTTGAGAGTTAACTAAATAGTTTACAGGAAAATTAAGAACAATTTAGAAGTCGTAACATTTTTTTTTTTTAGAGTAACTTGGACATCTTAAAGGAGCACTAGATCGAAAAGTGAGGGTGATTGTTATTTGCAAATTTCACAAATATATCATCTACAAAGATCAGTCAACTTCATGCCTCCATAGCCCACAGATGACGTGAGGGCAAAGGTTACTTGAATATTCAAATCAACCACAAATTTGCAATACTGTTGCGTTTTAGATAAGCATTTGATTTTTGGGACCCTCTAAAATGCGCCCTCATTTTTCGATTTAGTGCTCTTTTAAATTTTAGTAAGTATAAGTAAAAAAAGAAGTAAAATGTCATTGTTATAATAAGCCACATATCAACATGTATGCAATTACTGTCACAACTAATGGACAGTATTCTTTCAAAATCTATCAAGACGTTATGGTACATGAACCCTTACTCTGTAATAATCTGTACTATACACGTCACGTGACATCCCAAAGTCTGCAATTTTGACAACAAGTCTGTCACCGACTAGGCAATTTCTGGTGGCGAGATCACGATGGACGAAATGTTGGGACGCCATGTATACCATCCCCGCTGATATCTGCTTGGCGATGACTAGAAGTTCATTTTCTGTTAGCTGCGTAACGTTTGGATTAGGTACCCTATGGAAACAATCCGCATCAGGTCCACGCGCTCTGTTTAATAGACGGAAGTAATGACATAAATACACAGTTACAGTGTTAGAGATTTCATTGTTTTAAAACTATCAGTTTATGTTTTAAAATAAACATGAGAAAGAATGGAAAAAGAACATACAAAATGTTCGAAGGATAAAAAGTACAATATACCTAATTGTTAGGTTACTCTGGCATATCAAAGTAATCCCACTTTACCATCTTTTTCTGAATTGTATTTTTTTGTTTTTATTCATACTTTGTATCGTAATCTGGGTTAACCTTCTCGCCTTTTCTTTTATCTGCATACGTTATAAACGGCTGTTTTCTACTCTTTTAAAATATAAACGCCAAAAAACGGAAAGAAATATTTGAAAACAGTGTCTACCCTAAATCTATCATGTCCCGCTTCAATCCACTTAAAAGTTAATAATTGTTCATGAAAATTGATTCTTGCTTTTTAAGTGTGTAATTGATTTAGAGAAGTTAAACACGAAGGGAATATTTCCCATGTATGCTGTATATATTATATCCCATTTTTAGTATGAGCTTATTTATTCAACTTCAAATGCATCATACGTTCGTTGGACGTGTACACGTTAACGGTGACAACACTATCGTGAACCCACATGACGACAGTAAAATTGGAGTACGTAATCTTCCTTTCGAAATCAATCCATTCAACTGCGCTTTAGTGATATAAGAAATAAATCGCTTTTATCTTGGCGTACAATTCAATTTTAGATTAGACCTAAACCTTTAATTGATTTTAATGCGAAAGATTGTCTGGTTTGGGTAGCAAAGCATTGTATGATAATGTCGCAAATGTCGTTTTTAAAACCAATATTGACGCTCTATTTAGGACGCTCCAAACGGGAATTTCAATTTGAGTGATATTCTGGACTGAAATACACACCTAATGCCTACGGTACCATACAATTGTTTCACTTACTTTAGATAATTATTTAAGTCTCCATTTTCCATGTACTCGAACACCATAAGGAATGGCTCTTTGTCAACACACACTCCATAGAAAGTCACAATATTCTCATGTTGAAGATTAGTAAGAAGCTCTGCCTCTCTTTCAAAATCTTTCCTTGCATCTCCAACAGAGGCATCTTTTAAAGTTTTGATGGCAACCATGGTCGATTCACCCTCACTTGGGAGATTCTCACATATTCCGAGACAAACGACTCCAAACGCTCCCTCGCCTAACTCGCTGATAAAACGAATTCTGTCCCGTAGAATGTGTTGTATTACTGCAAGAATATGGATGGATTATAAACTTACAAGTACAAAAAATGGCATAATTTGTTTTCTTGTTTTAATATTTTGATTAAATCAGTGGCCAGACATGTTTACCGTATATGGCAGACAACGAAAAGACAAACAAAAGTGTTAAGAAGCTGTTGCTGTATCTGGTTCCATTCAGGGAATATTCAATTATAAAGTTATAACGAATTTGTATAGAAACGACTGGTGTAGGAAATCTACTATAGAAACGTGACGCCACCCATCTCTTTTTTAGCGATTGTTAATGCAATTTATTTCATGAACATAAACTTAAAGAATACAATACCCTTCGTTGCAAACCTCGATGGTTGTAAGTCTCAGAAAATGTTTTAACGTAATCTAATATTTTTTGTCACTACTAATTATGAGTTTAGTTATTTAGTATTTCTGCCCAAATTTGAATCATTTCATCTGAGAAAAGTTATGTGTGTAAGGAACAGGAGATAATCGAAAGCAGAATCGTAGATTTCCAGAAAACTAATTTAGATAATGTCACAGAGTAGAAATTCGCGTGTCGATTATTGGACCAGTTGTATACTGGAGGATTCTTGACGGTGTGCACAATGCACGCAAAGGATGAGAAAAAGCGTATGACTTTCAAAAGCTAATCATACGTACGTTATACAAGAGGGCAATGGTGTAGGAACAGCAGGGGAGCATGGGAGGAAATGAAGGAAATCCTCCGAAATTTGAAGCAAATTTCGTGAAAACTGAAAAGAAATTTCCGAAAATGCAGAAAACTTTTCAAATATGAAAGAAACTTCCCGAAAATTAAGGTAAATTTCGTGAAAACTGAGAATTGTTTTAATGAAAATGATTTTTTTTTGAAAATTGAAGCAAATTTCACGAATACTAAAGGAAATTTCTCGAAAATTGAAGATTTCCGGCAGAAAAGATGCCATGATAAAATCATAATCATGGCATCTTTTCTGCCGGAAATTTTCAGTTTTCGAGAAATCTCCTTCACTTTTCGTGAAATTTGCTCCAATTTTCGAGAGAGAAAATATCATTTTCATAAAAAAAATTCTCAGTTTTCACGAAATTTACTTCAATTTTTGGGAAATTTCCTTCATATTTGAAAAGTTTTCTGCATTTTCAGAAATTTCTTTTCAGTTTTCACGAAATTTGCTTCAAATTTTGGAAGATTTCCTTCATTTTTCGGATATCTTCTTCATTTCCGAGAAGTTTACATCAATTCTCGTGATATTTTCTTTAATTTCGTGAAATTGTTTTCATTTTTGGAAAATTTTCATTCATTTTTGTGAAATTTTCTTCATTTTCGGGAATTTTGCGTCATCACTGTCACTTCTCTTACCATTTCCGTTTTTCATGTCAATCTTCAATGTATAATTTGGATTTGGTATCATCGGCACAAATTCTTTTCTGTCCTTGTTTCGCATTGGATCTACACATGCCACTGCCGTAAAAGGTATACTACTACCATCTCCTACGTCACGATATCGTAGTGCTCGTTCGTCTTGCTTCTGTCGCTTCTTCATGTATGCAAAGCAGATGAGGACCGAGATGAGAGCAAATAATCCAACAAATGAAACAACCACGTAAAGCTAAAATAGAAACATACAGAATTGAACATAAACACATCGCGCACTTCAGAATCTAGCAACATAAATTTATGCTGACATGAAACTATCAACAAACAAAAGAAGCCTTTTATCAGTTTGCAGTAAGCTTATCAGGTTAACAAATTATGACTGATCATAGTTCTAAGATTCTTTGATAAATTCCTACAGAGATGTAAAATATAGTAAATTTAAGTCATGGCATCCTTCTATGGAATTCTGTAAATAATAGATCTTTCCCTCAATTGTTGAATTGGTCTAGGATGTGCAATTTTAGTTCTTCACGCGTGACATCTAGTAGGTGGGTTTAAGGGTTTCTACTTGAAAGAAAATGATAAAAATAAGGAAATGACATTCTAATTAGGAAAAAAATAACGTAAAGCTAAAACAGAAACACAGGAATGAGAATAAACTTATCGCATAACACACACTTCAAAATCTAGCAAAGTAAATTTATGCTGATATGAAATGATCAAATTTCGAAAAGTACCCTTTGGTAAGTTTACAGCAGGTTTACCTGGTTTGCGAAATTATGACTGATCAAAGTTCCAAGATTCTTTGATAAATGCAATTACGATATTTATAATATAGTTATTTATTTATAAAACAGCTTAAGGCATGCCATGCTTCTATGGAATTCTGTGAATAATAGATCTTTCCCACGTAATTGGTGACTTGGTCAAGGATGTACAATTTTAGTCATCTGTTCATATGTGCCGACTGGGATAACTGCCAGTTTTTCCAAAACTTTGATGGAGGCACTAGACCGAGAAGTGAGGACGCAATTTTCTAGAGACTCTAAAATATGCAAAAAAGCTTTTTGGTCGACGTGTAGAGCTACAAAACTGTTTTACTACCAATATTTATACCAAGTAGTTACCTAAGATTCATCAAACAATAACATATCATTTCTTTAGGAGGCAAATGCTTGAATGAATAATTGATAAATTCATCAATAAGAAAGCCCCTTACTTATGGCTCTAAACTGTTCTTTTAAGAAGATGGTAAAAAGGGGAAATAAATGGTGTGAGCAAGTTTAACAAAATATATGCTCTTGTAAATTTCGGATACAGAGGCCTAAATAACATGGATTTACATACAAAATTGATAGATTTCCATACAAAAATGGAGAATAAGTCTATCAACTTGTAATAGGTCATAGTGCAAGCCAATCTTCAACCGGGTGTCTTTTTATGACGTCAATACAACGTCATTTCTCGTTATGGCTTTTTGACGTCATTTCTTGTTACGGCAACTTACCTAAAGTGATGTCTTATTGAAGTCGCAATTATCTACCTACTGTGGTGTAGCAGGCCGTGGACATTGACTTGGTTGTCGATGTTACGTCTGTCCGTACGTCGCACCTGTGTTCTCGTCCGGGTCGTATTAAGCGTTTCGTGATAGCATTGTTACTATCATAACCGAATACGCAGGCCACGACCCCGTCATTGTAATTGTGTGTTCACTCGTCGTCGAAGTCGCAATTTATAACGCCACTATGATGCTGCGTACACTATCTTGTGATACATCACCTGATTAAAGTTTTTGTAAATTTCCCGCGGAATATCATGAAACTTTTTACTTTATTAATACCTGAATGTTTGTTTCCCGGGTCCCACGCACGTTAGCAGCAGTAGCACTAACTTTGGTCAGTTAGTTGTATCCATAGGCAGCAAGCTTACTATACAACTATGACTGATAGCTAATTCTAAATAGCGTTTGTTATGGAGTCCGAGGTACTATTAAATGGATAGTGTGTAATTTATTTTGCATGACAGCACTGAGGATTTCATCAGGTGTCATACAAGTGCTTGGAACTTCCAAGTTGTTGAATGGAAGTAGATTGGTCTAGACTATCTGGGGTCTAAATCAGGCTATACTTATCCCCCACCCCCGGGGTGGGGGATAATGGGGTGAATGGGGGTCAGTGATGTATGGTTTTAGTATTTAGGGTAGTTCGTGATTTGGGTTTCGGGGGTTCGTGATTTTGGTGAGGGGGGGGGGACTAATTTGGGATTCGGATGGGGGGGGTGATAGGATTTGGGAGTCAGGAGGGGGTCCGTGATAGGATTTAGGTGGGGTGGGGGGTCTGTGATAGGATTTGGGTGGGGGTTCTGTATAATGCCAAAACTTCCCTACCTACCGTTAACAGGGTTAATTTAGCATTTGTGACTGCAGTTTAAATTCTTACAGATCATCATAACTTGAAGGAAATATTATGGGATATATTTTTTATTGGGAGTAGGCCTAGGCCTACAATCTTGGACAAAATTGCTTGAACACTTCAGCTTTTTGAGAACTTCATATGTTATAGTTTTATGTTTCTTTAATATTTTTTCGAGAATTGTAACCCCCTATTCCCCCTTTCAATGTTGAATTTATTCCTTTCTTAACGTCATTTCCAGGAAAAACAGTAACAATAGCCAATATTGAATGGGGAGGGGGAGTGGAGCGGAGGGCAATTATTATAGTGAGTTAGGGGAGGGGAACACTGGCAGCGTCAATGAAATTATTAAAATGTCCTTATGTACAGCACTTCTTCACATCGGCCTAAAAAGACCAAAAAAACGCTGGTGACCCCTATCGAAAGTACCCTCATCCGAGAGATATTAGATGGTACTTTTTGGAAAACATCACAAAATCTATAACATTCTGGTACAAAAAGGACCCCGAACTTGACTCTTTTATCATCGCTTTCAATATTGAGAATAATTAGTTCCGTTTTACACTAATTCACCTCCCGTAGTCGTCTCGCAATTGACCACAGACCCACGCGTGTTTACAAGCCGCGCGAGTGTTCATTCTGTCATTGTTTAATATTACGAGAATATTAAAAAAATTACGTCATTGTTCTAAAAGCGGCTACTCTGCTATGACGTCGTAAAAAGACACCCGGTTGAAGAGTCTGTCGATTACGTACCAAGCCGAGTGTTAGGTTACAGTCACATTGGCTTTACCATTGAAGCTTAGGTTTCATCCAAAGTTGCTTGCACTTACCAGTTCTCCCGATGCTGATCGCAACTCGACCTGATGTCATGTATATAAGTGTCAGTTTTATTGATTTGATATGTTTTTAGTGCCGTTTTGCATCATATTTGTACAGTGGTTTTAGTTAAAGTTTTCTAACGTAGCTGCAGGGATCGTCCGTCAGTCAGTGTAGGCCTAAGTGTATTTACTGCCAGTGTATGTAAGGTTAAAATGTACATAGTGTATGTTGCTGTCAGGGCGTCATATTCGAAATGATGTCATGTAATGATAATTCATTACGCCGTAGCGTAAGTTTTAAATTGAAAATATAATGTTTTGGGCGTAATAACAAAAACGTTAATGGCAATAATAAAATAATAAACTGTTTAAGGAGTTGTGTATGTTTGAAAAAGAGAAGCTTCTGGACTGTGGTGGGATGAGGATGTGTGTTGCAGGTTGTAAATAATTGTAAGTTAAACATTTCTTATTGGCCAATAAGTTTAGTTAGTTTATAGCAAGGAATAGTTATTGTATTTGTTGATTGATATTAATAAGTCAAGGATTATTTTTACGCTTGTGATCTATTTAATTTAATATCCTGTTGGTGATATTTTCCAGCCTGATTGAATTTGAATTACGAATTGATTATCTTGATATGAGGAACTATGTTAGCATCTTTGTGTTTTATATTCTTACCTATGAAATTGGCAATTAATCAACCTATTTGGGATCATCATATTTACAATAAGGTGGGTCTCATTTTTATTCCTGTTACCCAACATTTTATAGTATCCCCGATATAATCCCGAGGTTTACAAACTGACCAATACCTACAACAAATTTGTCTTGGAAAAATAAGCCTGAAAATCAACAACCGGCTATAATTTTTGCTGACGATCAAGTGGATAATATTATGAATGACAGTAAATATTCAATCTTGATCAATGATTGATCGATATCAATTTTCATTAGTCTGGGAGAAACCTTGATCAGTAGATAATCAATTCTTTCATTATGACTATCATCTAAGTACTGACAACAGTTTTTAGTCTGCTCCACTCTCCTGATCAGAAAATTGCCTGATTAGGAGATCGACGCATGCGCATTAAACGGAATTTAAACTGCTTAAAAATATGCAGCCGTTAAATAATAACCTAATGAAATTTTTGTATTTTGTTTTAAGTGCATGCATGATGAATGTGTAGATCATAACTCTAAGGAATGAGGTTTCTGATGCATATCATGCAATTATATTTTCTATTTAAAGTTATGAGGCTTTGTTGTGGACAATGAATTTACAAATCTTCTAAGCGGAATATGTTTTCTTATAATTTTTAAAAAAAAACCCGTATCGGACGAGAAGTTTGCGTTGGTTAAATTGGAGACAGTCTCTTTAGTTTCACATAACAGCAACAAAATTTAAAACATTTGCTTTAGCTTCCTATATACCTGAAAGGATCAATAAAATTATCATTCACACCTATACAAAAATAAACTCGCTCACTTAGATCCAATGCCGCAATTCTCTTAAAACCCCATCAATTAGGACCAAAACTTATGGTGAAAGATCTTTTAAAATTGCAGTCCGAAACTCTGGAACAATCCCCTTACTCACAACAGGAATGCCCCTTCAACTAATAACTTGAAAAATGTTCTAAAAACTCACCTTTTTTCTAGTTATTTGATTAATTTATGTTATTTTAGGTACGGTACTATATCTATGTTTTGTATCCTTGTATTTTAATATGCTTTATTTTAGGAATAGTATTTTTTTAGGACCAGTAGTTTTCTCAATTTTGCAATTTGATTTGTAAAGCGCGTTGAGACCGCTGGTATAATGCGCTATATATAGAAGATATTCATCATCATCATCATCATCATCATTATTATTATTATCATCAGTCATCATCAGTAGTAGTAGTAGTGGTGGTGGTGGTGGTGGTGGTGGTAGTAGTAGTAGTAGTGGTGGTGGTGGTGGTGGTGGTGGTGGTGGTGTAGTAGTGGTAGTAGTGGTGGTGGTGGTGGTGGTGGTGGTGGTGGTGGTGGTGGTGGTGGTAGTGCAGTAGTAGTAGTAGTAGTAGTAGTAGTAGTAGTAGTAGTGGTAGTAGTAGTGGTGGTGGTAGTAGTGTAGTGCAGTAGTAGCAGTAGTAGCAGTAGTAGTAGTACGGTGCAGTAGTAGTAGTAGTAGTAGTAGTAGTAGTAGTAGTAGCAGTAGTAGTAGTAGTAGTAGTAGTAGTAGTAGTAGTAATAACATTATTACTACTTGTATTTCCTATTTTGGGTAAGTGAAACCAGTGCTCACTGTTTATGTTGATATACTCAAATATCGAAAGCTGCATTATGGTTATGAAAATACGCCTACGTTTTTGATTTCCAATGTATATCTGCACTTATCTATAAGTATATACGACGCATGGTACAGGGGACGGCCTGCAATATTGAAGAAATATGTCATTTTAAGGAGGAATGATCCATAAAATTAATTTCTCCTCGACTTCCCATTTACGGATGGGACATATCACTCATTATCGAACATCCTACAAAAAAACGTTGAATACTGAGATAAGGGAATATCGAATGATCTTTTAAGATTTTTGAATTTCCTTTTTTGAATTTTGTTTTTATTTGCAAAAGGCATAGATTATACAAATCTTACACCACTTCACATAATTTACCATTGTCACTCATGTTTTTTTTTTTTTTTTAAATTTATTTTGCTTCGAGCATATTCCTACATGTTCTATTACTATAACCGAGTCTTCTTTGATTTTTACTGAGATTGTGAAACGTATTGTGAAACGTAATATGTTTGCCGATACAAGAAGGGTACTATGATGAAATGATCAGACACAAAACTGCAAAACTCAAACAAAAGTGTATTTCACTGTTCCAGAGAGCAGTCACTTATTTTGCTTTCATTTCATTTCCTTGTACTTGTTGTTGTTTGTTGTACTTCTTTGTTGTTTTATCGTAATGTATTGCATGGTAGTTTCCACAAATGAATAAAACGTTTTTAATACAGAACCCATCGATGTACAAATATTACCGTTATGTTTACTGCGTAGCCACCAATGTTTAGTTTCAATACAAATATCTTTCCCCAAAACTTTTCCAAATTATACCTAACAGCGAAATGAAACACTAAACCTTCTCTACCTATACACTATGCAATTCCCTTGAGTTGGAAGACACATGGCTTTTAATATGTATAATTTTCTTGCATATATTTCTTCTGTTTCATGGAGATTGAAATGTTTGATCTTATTATTAATGCAAATCATACGCTTTATTAATTTTTAGACAAACAACTGTCGTTATGCATACACCGTTTCAGTTTTTAAATGACCCTAACACAAACCCCCACGAGCCCCCAAAGCCTGAAGATGAAATCAATTTTCTCTTGCTAACTTCACCGCACCATTTTGTTAGACATCCACTGTTTAATAGAGAATGTGCAGTCACACTCATATGAAATGGGAACCCCAGGAAATATATGTTTACAAATTGTTTATCCAAAATTTAAAAATGAGGGCAATTGACAAGAGTGTAGTCTCAAAAACTCACAAGGGGTCCTAGAATATATTGGAAATTTAAATAACAACAATAAAATATAGATACAAATATTTTGAAATATCGCTAGCCTGACCCTATTTTCCTTGTTTGGCCGATGGATGCCTAAAAAAGATACATTGACCATATAGCTACTCGCTATTTCAGGCTTTGTCGAACAACGAGCGACAAGCAAAACTTTTCAAATGTATTTTGGCCGAATGTGTAACAATATTGCAAAAACAAAGAGGAGACAAATTTCCCCCTCCCACCCCCTCAAATATATTTTATTAGAGCGCAAGCAAAAATAGACCCACCGCCACTGATGATAAGTGCAGTGGGTGACCGATTTGGAGTCCAGGTTATATATTTGAATATATGTTGTAATGCATTGGTTTTAGAACAAGCTGTCAATTTCCATTTTCTTTTAAAGGCAAAATTTCAAAGAGATTTTAAATTTTGGTTTCCCTTTGAGCCCCCATAACTTTCTGAAAATTTCAACACGGGACCCCCGAGTCAGCCCCAAGCAAAGGATGTATGAAACCGACACATTTTCTGAATCCCATAAGATATATACTTCCAGACAGTTTTGGTTTCTATTAAAATTTCTAGTAGTTTTTACTTTTTTTTATATTTTTAATTCATTCTTTTTTACCTTCAAATGCCATAAAACGAGAGCGATGGAAAACTTGCTATTCGTTTGATATGACAGTATGTGTTCAAAATCCTGATATATCATGTGCAGAAGCAGTCAGGGCATTTGAATTTAGATTAGAAGAACGTTTCAGTAACGTTATAAAAACGTAAAACTTTGTTATAACGTTGCGATTTAGCGAATAACGTCCATTGTCAACAATAAAAGTTGTATTAAGTGTCATTAAATTCTGAAATATTAGCATACATAATATAATACTTACGTGAGCAAAGCCGTCGTCTAGCGCTAGGTCTGGGTACCCTGAAATGTCTATTTTACTCCCTTGTATACGAGGAAGGAAAAATAGATACAGAATTACACAAAACAACTATAACAACTATCTACAATTATTAACTTTCTTATGACGGCGTGTTACTTGCAATCCCGTCGAGCAGGTTTCACATACCTATGTGTAAAATACACTACCACTAAGCTTTCGACATATTGGAATTTTAATGAGGCATAATCTAGGACGCCACCCGAGGGGCAATGGGACGCTTACCGTTGTCCTTCAACAAACAGAGCATGCGTACCGAATTGTTTTCCCCATGTTATGATTGAAATCATAGGCAGTTCTTTCTTCTTGAGTTTTACCCCTGCTCTTTTCTTGCGCTGGTGTCTTTCGGCATAATGTAAACTAAAGAGCCACGTGGCTGATAATTGGTGGATCGCTTACGCTGCTTCATAACATTAATTTGAAATTGTAATGTCAAGAGAATACTTTTAATTTAAAAGGTGATATATGTGGTTAATACTACTTCCACTTGATGAATGGAAGTCAATTGGGTACTAACTATTTAAGACCAAAGAAAAACATATTCCATATGTATTAAGGTATTTAACATTCTGGGATTATATCATGTGATATGCAACCTGCTTGACGAGTGTGCAAATAAAACCTCTTTATAATAGCCAAGCATTGCAATTTTCACAAAAACAAAATGACTTCTATGCATGCATGAGGTTCACAAAAATGAAGAAAAAGGAAACATACACATAGGTTTTTCCTACTGCAACTTCAGCTACGTCATGTTTTGCGCTGAGAAAGTATTTGAAAATATTCTCATCAACAAAATTTGTACCGTTCTGTTTTGGTATGTAAACGCGAAACATGACGGAAAGAGCTACATTTCTACAGCGTGCAGGTTTACATTCACGATGACTTCAAAGTCAATGTTACTATTCCAAATAAATTTGAATATTTAGCAAAACAAAATGAAAACTATAGCGCATGCGTGTTAGATTAAACGAAGCAAAACGACCAGGACACATTACGGGGAAACACGGCACGGCACGGCACGGTATGGATTGGTGTGCAGTAACTTACACTGGATGGTGTGTAAGTCTCTTCTGGGACTACTTTCCGTTCAGTCTTGTTCGGTGCTGTAGTGTATTGACTAATCACTACTACGCCATCAATCCAAGGACCTGCATTTAGTGGGATTAGTACACATTTGTTTTTACATCAAAGTATTAATCAAATAACATGCATCATTATGGTTAATTAGTTCAGGCACTGTGTTAGTAAAAAAGCGCACACAACATCTAGGTTAAATTTGTTAGTTAAAAAAAAAAACAGAGTGAAATAAGGTTTATCGTGTGCTACATGAAGGCGTCTATGTTAGTAGCTTAAAGCCGACTGGTTAGTATGCCAACATGAAAAGCGCTTAGATGCATGATGTATACAAGATTCATAAAACATGTTATTCAGAATTCCCTCAATACACTTTTTTTTTCTTAGAGTCATTTTTTCTTCTGCATGCGACTGAATTAAAAATGAAAACGGAAAAAAGAATGTAATGACTCTTCGAACTGGTAAAGATTTCTGGTGGTGTTATCTTAATGTGTGTATAGTGTTTGTTTCGAAAAATAATTCTCCGATAAACAACTGGGGTCTGTTCATTCATACATTACAAAAAGTTCCATAATAACAACTGGAAATGAAAAGCTGTAAAATGGCCTATCAATGAGCGATTTTGATGGAAAGCTTAGCTATATGATAATTTCAGATAAAGTTAAAAGCAATTTAGCTACTATTGTCACAACCGTCATGTACATACACATTTTAAATAGAATTTCCGAATAGTCGTACTTGATCTAGCTTTACCCAGCATAGGAATTCAACAATTTAAATTGACCGTTATACCACATGCAAGTCTAAATTACATAATAATTTGTTACCACTTTGGCATATATACAAGAATAATCCAATATTTGAGAGCAACACGGCTCAAGGCCGATATGTATCACTATCCATGTGTTGTTTCTAAACACATTTAGATTCATTTTCACCTCCATGTCCTTCAACTTGCGAAACGGGAAAAACGTTGATCAACTATTTAACGGATTGTACTAATCAGGTAAAGATTTGTTGTTAACACTGAAAAGACAGCAGGGTTATAAATGGTTCTTGCAGGAACGCAGAAAGGTTCTTGCAGGAACGTAGGAAGGTTCTTGATTTCTTTCCACCAAATGTTGCTCTCATTGACGAATATGATATCTTGTTAACACAGTAGTACTTTAGATTGATTATTTGCTGAGTAAGTTTCCATTAACTTTACAAAATGTTTTCAATCTTATTTTCCCCATATATGACCACCCAACCGTTAAGAAAGTACACTCCCGGGAAGTGAACTGTTTCTCTACCTGCTACACCTCTGGATTCTTCCTTATATCATATCGGGGTACCAATCGATCGCTATCATCAGTGTTATGACAAATTATTAGTTATTAATATTAGTTATTAGTCCTAGAAAAAAAGGTACGGACTTGACCAATAACAACCAACTAGTTGATCATATAAATGACAATTAAAAAAGAATCGACCTCTTGTCACCAATGTGGATGTGGAATATGACGTGGGCTGCACAACAATTTTTGGGAAGCATATCTGGGCAACGCTGAAATAAGATGTTATGCTAAATAACGTATTAAAGGCTCCTTTTGATAGTATATGACGCAATTACAAAATCACGCAGAATTGAAATGAAATCACGCAGAATGAAAATCTAGCCACGCACGCATCGCGTAATTATATACATTTTTAGCATGGTAAAATCAAGTGCAATTCATATTTTATTGTCAGAGGTGGCACCATTATCACATTCGTTAATCATCCTCTTGTGCACCGTGAAGTATAAAAAAGAAGTGAAAAAAGATAATTGTTTTCCCAAACCGTCGACGTTAACTCAGTAGTCAAGGCATTCTGCAGAGCGCACGAGCGCCAAGTTTGAATAAAAGTCCCATCCTATTTCACAGATTTGGGTAGAATCATCTTAAATCCAGCGTAGTAGAAGATAAGTTTATAAGATCCTCCTTTTCATTTGAAAAAGGTGGTTGTAGGACGAAGGTTTATCAATTCTTGCGATATTCGCTACGAACCTTCCTTAGTATTTGCACTGGTTTGTCTACCAGATTATTTCACCAGAATTTCAATGGGAATGCTTACTTTTGGGGGCCCTACGTTGTTAACGATTATTTCTATCATTTCTATCTGTACTTATCAATAAAGCTCATGAACACGAAGAGGTAACCCTATGACGATTCTTACTGAATGTTGCGCAGATGTGTACATGTTGTTCTCAATCATCGTATCTCTATCGTGATACGAAGATACTCTGGCCTGACCTAAGCGGGATCATCTCGGTCGGCTTTGCAGAAACTACGGGCAGCAACGATGGCATGTCCCATTATTGCTTCGTAGTAATTGTCTACTTAAAAAAAAAAATTAAAACAAATATTCCATACAAAGAAATTGAATATGCACTCAAAAAGATAATTTCACTAACAGAAAATGTAAGAGATATATACCTGGATCAGGCATGAAATGCGCATACTGGGTATCATTACATTTGCCAATCGAGGTTGTTACTACCAGCGTGTAATATCCATTGGATTTATGGGTTGGAGACTGCAACGTTACCATGCCCAGCGTTAACCAGGCGGGATAACCATCATCCTCGGCTACAGCTATCTCCGTAAAAGAGTGGTTAACCAGTCGATCGTACTCGAAATAGAGTTTGATGCCAGTGTCTTTATGCGGTGGTGGGTAGGCAAGAATTTCGAAGAACATGCAGTGGTTGAAACACTCGAGAGGCTCAGTGAAATTTAAAATCTGCGGAGTAACTACATAAAACAAAATTACCAAATTAGAAAGCAATGTCATAAATTGACTACTATTCCTATTGCTATTAATATGTTATAATGCTTCTAAAACTTAGAAATATGCATTTTATTGTACGGTAACATTAGTTGCAGCTCTCTTTGCACAGCTTTCCTTTCTCTTTTTATTAGCTAAGGAGCAACGTTCCTCGCTTTGATTCCTCATTTCTTGTCTGCCTGAACATTTTTGCTTACTTATTTAATTACTTAATCTAAATGTGTTTTGGGTGTTATGTGCTCAATTTAGTGCTTCTGTCAGGTGATGTACATTATCTCGGATTATAAGGGGGATTGGCTTATATTTTGCATTTCTATATAATCTCTATACAAAATTGTGTTCAAAGCACATCGTGAAATGATAAAATCAGCATTACATTTTATAAAAAAGCCACATCATCTTCCTGAAGTTCAGAACTTTAAAAAAATTCAAAGTTTAGTAAGTTTAAATGGGAATAATATTAATAAAACACATCAAACAACGATTGCCATACGAACAAATTTGCGTGTATATTATGTTGGTGGACAAAATTTCCAATGGATGGCTGTATATTTGCATTTTGGTCTGAAGAAAATTGAAATAGTAATACAAGAAAGATTAAAAAAATCGGAAATGGGGAAAATGCACAAATAAGCACTTGTATAAGAGTGAATACAATATCTTTGACAGCTAAAGGTAAATCATTTCTCCATTAGAGGTAATTAATACATAATTTGTCGAAACTTAAATGACTATTCAATTCAACGTAACTTTTTTCAACCTTCTTAAAAACAAAGATCATACTTATGATCACTACATGACAATATATACAAGATAAACATTTAAAAGCTAACAAAAAAAAACAATATGATAACCAACACTGAAATATATAAAGACGCTTGGAGGTTGAGGGAATTCCAGGAAGCTTGTAAAAGAGCCATACCTCCAGATATAATATTAGGTGAAAGTTAATGTAACAATAGTAAGAAATAAAGAAAAAGAAAAAACAATGACAAAAGAGAAGTATTAAAGTAGAGAAAAAGAAAAAGAAAAATTTAAAAGAAAGTGACAGAAATATACAAAGAGGCAAACTACGCATAAAGTGATGCAAATAGATACAAGGAAAATGCAATAGATGATTAACTACACATAAGATAATTCTTTAATTTTCTTTTAAATGTGACAAGACTTTTAATACATTTGAAATAGGATGGTGGCTTATTCCAGATATTTACACCACGATACATGATACTGTGTTGACAGATAGTAAGTCTGAATAAAGGGGTGAGGATATTTGAGGAATTTCTAGTTCTGTAGCTATAAAAATATCAATTCAAGCAAAAAAGGCCTCATTAAGGTAATTGGGAGTAAGGTATTTGAAAATTGAAAGTGGACGTATAGTAATCAATGAGTTGAAAAATAGTCATGGAGTTACTTATTTTAAATAAAGGCTCGGACTGGAGAACTAATAATAACACTCATTGCTTTTTTGTGCAAGACAAATATTCTAATGATGATACACAGAGGCAAACTACGTATAAAGTGATATGCAAATATGATACAAGGCAAATGCAATAGATGATTAACTAGACATGAGATAATTCTTTAATTTTGTTTTAAATGTGACAAGACCTAATACATTTTGATGTTTGCAAAAGTAAAACACCATACTACAACAATATGAAAGATAAGGCCAAATCAAAACATTATAAAGAGTTAGAAGAATAGAGTTTGGCCAGGAATTTTTAATATGCATATTATACCAATACCTTTAGAAACTTTACCCAATATATTATCAATGTTTGGAACCCATGTTAAGTGCTCATCAATTTCAACCCTAAGGAAATTGGTAGAGTGTGTAAACAGAATAAAAGCTCTGTTGATAACAAGATTATTACTGAGAAGATCAACATTTTTAATTTGGGGGTAAAAAAGTCTTAAAACGGATTTTTTAGCATTAAGATGCAAGTTATTTGACTTAAGCCATAAAACAATGTTATCAATCTCAGTGTTCATTTTATTTATCATATCTGAGAGGTTATTTCCACTATATAAAATATTAGTATCATCAGCATAAAGAATGAAATTAAACTTAGAGCTTACAGAGAGGTGGTCATTAACGTAAATAAGAAATAGTAATGGTCCTAGTGTTGAGCCTTGCGGAACTCATTATCTGATTTTAAGCTTAGAGGAATTATGATCATTAATAGAAACATACTAATACCTGTCAGAAAGATAACTAGCAAACCAAACATTTGAAATACCATGAATTCCGTACGAATCCAGTTTTAAAACAAAGTGATCTAATGTATCAAAAGCTTTGGACAGGTCCAAAAATGGACCTGTTGCAAGATGTTTATTTCAAAACAATGTATTACAAAGTCAACAAGGTTTAAAATGGCATGTGATGTATTACGTTGGTGTCTAAAACCAAATTGTCCTTCAAATAAGATTGAATGCCTGGGTAAAATGGAGTACAACCTATTTAAAACAAGCCTTTCCAATACTTTAGAGAAGCAGGATAAAACTGAAATAGGTCTTTAATAGCTGCTCGTCTTTTTCACTGCTTTGGAAAACGGGGACTACTCAGGCGACTTTAAGATTTGAGAGAACAATACCTTTACTAAAAGAACAATTACAAAGTGTGTGTGAGTGGTTGGAGATGAAACAAGAAACACTCTTAACTATTTTGGAAGAAATTTTATGAAGCCCGGACTTGAATTGTTAAGTTTAGAAAGGCAACACAAAACCTCTTCTTCATTGGTGGAATTACAAAAGAATGAAGAAATTACAGAATTAGTCAAATAATTTAAGGGATCACAGAGATAATTAATAATTAATTATTATTAATGGTGTCACTAAGTTGAGGTTCAATATTATGAAATAACTATTAAATGTATTGCAGATATCTATAGGGTTCGTAATATTATCATTTCATTGCTTAATACAGTAGGTATAGAAGCGGATGTTTTGTTATGCAGTTGTCACAAATAATATGATAGACATCACAGAGTACAAACGTTTGGATACAGGCTAAATTTGACATTTCTTTTTCTTAAATTTGACATCTCTTTCTCCGTGCACTCTATTAAAAGATTATCATTTTTAAAACACAAACTATTGCCATGGATAATGAATGCTCAAGTTAATAAATGTTATATCCAATCTCAATAATTATTAACAAATTCAATGATTGAGTAATTAATTTTAATAGACATAAACAAAAATTGTGATGGAAGTGCTTATAAGATTTTACTCTATAGAGAATTAGACTTACTACACCAGTCACTTTTAAACACTTTGAAAAGTCGATAACTGAAAATTAAGCCTTAGTTTTCCCAGTATGCTTCTTTAATTGATTTATTTCACCACAGAAATAAGTCTATATTTAAACTTCGAAATATGAACATGTTTGTGTTTTGAAAACAAGCAAGAAGTATAATGTATGCATTATTAACAAATCAATAATGATTGAAAACGTTTCATTTCGATCAAAGATGATTTTACCTTCAACTTCAAGGGATACAAATTGCTTTGTAAATGACCCATCACGCGTGCTTACTATATAGCAGGAGATGTTACCCGTGTCCTGGTATGACAATTCTTGAAATGACAAAATCTTCTTGGAAGGACTGGATTCTTGAACACTGAACAAGGATTTTAATAAATCGGTGTACCAAATAACGGTTGTATCAACATTGGAATCCGCGTGGCATGCAATTGCCACACCAGTGCCGTTCCTCCGTACAATGTCCTTTGTGTTATTCAGGCTGCCAGTTGGAACATCTGTTGGATGTGGAAGCAAATAAGAAACAATCTTCGAGCAAACATAATCAATGGAATCACAACAACTCATTCGTTGTAAATCATCTAGGAAGGACGAACATTACATTACAACAAGCATTCTATACGCGCTTTTTCCTAGGAAGACTCAAAGCACCTACAATTTTCAAAAAGTAACAAACGTAAAATAAAAATTGTAAATAGAGCAATAAAAAAGCAGATTCATTCATTCCATTCCAATTTCATACCTAAATTGTTTTTAAGCTTTACTCCAAGGTGAGTCTGCTGCCCCCTAAATGAGACTGTCTCCCAAACATCGTGATGTTTGCCAGGATCATGGGTGTGTACCTGGCTGCTTATTAAGAGGCTTGACTTAATTACAGTATCATACTTACGGCAATTGAACAATTTCTTGGTTATAGTTTCCTTTGTGAAATTTCCGCCAACGCACTCTCTAAGTGAGATGTGTTTTGCCACGTCTGTCAACAGCCAATAGTTGCTGCAGTTCCCGCATTTTACCGGGTTGCCACCAACATTCAGAGTTCTGTAAAACAAGCGAGATATGTTTTGATATGCAATCGCACTAATTTTTGTTTGTTTATTTACACCATTACAACAAGTCAATTCAACATTCATTAAAGCAGAAACAAACTTCTGCACGTTCTGAAAATCTCACGAAGTCAAAAACACATCTAGGAAATATAATTTCTCGAAGAATGATGTTAACGCGCCATGAAATTAAATTCATATACTTAATCACGGCATATTTCTAAAGAAATCTTATGATTTAGGTCTTGACAATTGTAAAGACCTAAACCAGAGGAATGTCTACAATCTTGGACAAAATAGTTGTCGCACTCTTGTACCCCATTCAATGTTGGTTTAAACGAAAACGTCCCAGGATGGCCCTCTTCAACTACAACATTGAGGCGGAGTAGAAGGGCCTAAAACAACTAATTTTGTCCATGATTGTCTGAATGTCTGAGTGTATATTTTCGACTGCAGAAATAATAATTATAGGATGTCAAACTGAATGGAATTATATTTCTTACTGGAGAAAAGAACATATTTTTTCTTTCTGATTGTATAGCAGAATAATTAAAAAAAGTTATGACGAACTAAATTGCAGGTATTCTTCTTGTGCGGGAGATGGGAGAGGGTAATATTAAATGTTGAATTAATACCCCAATTTACAAGCCGAAATAGAAAGTGAACTTAACAAGCACAAATAAAAAAAAAAAAAAAATAAACTTACAAGAAAAATTTGAAACTAATTTAATGCACTTAATTTTGCATGCAATGGTTCTTGTGCTGGATGTGTGTGTGGGAGGAGGAGAGGGGGTGGAGGAGGAGAGGCGGGGGCAGTATTGAAGTTTTTATGACGTTCATTCATTTGGCACGGCTAAAATATGTACATTATTATATAACGACTAAACAAACGTTCGAAGCAAAATCTGGTTCTGTTCATGGTGAAAAACAAAAACAGTTTAAAGACTAAGTGATATTAACTTTTATTTAATATTTGTGGTTCCTCGATCATGGGTGCAGAGAATACACGTTATATCTGTGGTTCCTTTTGTGGTGCGTCGCAAATGATATTTACAATGTTTATGTTTGAGGACAAGAAGATGGCATTCCAAACATTTCAAGAGCGCTGGCAATGTCTATGTTTTGAATTTGAATACTTCTTCAGCGAAGGACATGCACCAGACCAGACACACAATATATATTTTTTTCTATTTATATTAAAATTAATTATGAAATTAAGAGAAATAATATAAACAAGCACAAATACAAAAACATGCATTTCTAGAATATAACATTTGTAATTATATTTCCACGAAAATAATTTAAAACATCTTTTCTGCGTTATTTTTACCATTTACAGATATACCTGTGATAAACCCGTGGACTCAGACAAGCTTGGACAAAATAGTTGTCGCACTCTTGTACCCCATTCCAATGTTGTTTGAAACGAAAACGTCCCGGGATGGTCCTTTTCAACTCCAACATTGAGGCAGGGTAGAAGGGGTTTAAAAACGCGACAACTAATTTGTTCTCAGATTGTACTTTTTAGTTTTGAGGAGCTTATGGCCTCTTTAGGCTTTAGGCATGCCACTGAACTAAACATATACTTTCTGCAGAGTAAGTAGGAGATAAAGCCATGGTTAACTCTTAACAGGATATAAGATAAACAAAAAGGTTAAAGCAGTATGGGGTTACGTATCACGCGTTTTGAATTTTGCAGCGGGGTTTCAGCATTTTCGCATTGCAGCGCCCTACTTTTAAAGGTGTCCTTTATGAGCACGATGATCGAAGGGATGGGGAAAAGAAAAGTATGATGACACACGGGATATCTAACATCGTTGTCGATCCCTCGCTTTGATGCTGACTTTGATTCGATATATTTTGCCTCAAACGTTGTCTCTCCAAAATTTTGTCGACTTTGTTATAGCTAAAGTCATTAATAAATAGGTTAATCAATAACATGCTAAAGTGAAGACTAACAGGACCAAAGGTAGGCTCATATCGCGGGGTGAGTTTTCCTTTTTGAGTGATTATGGATCGTCTACAATGGAGCACGAAAATTATAATACCTTCAGGCAAAGTCTACCAAGAAGTTACTTTTTCACCTTTTAAAGTGAAGTGTTCTGCTTCACAAATGGGAGAGTGAGCTCCAGGAGTCAGAAACAATTCAATAAAATCGAGCCGAAAATTGATTTCTGTACCTCCAGTGGACAGGAAGCTGATTTTTCTAAAAGAGCAGCTCACTCACTGCAGTGCCTGAATAGCCCTTACTTCTTCGTTAAAAGTATTGTCTTTCATTCAAAATATCTCGTCCACACAACAACAAATGCATATGTGGCTCAGTGGTTAAGGAATCTTGCTCGTATGCGAAAGGTATCGGGTTCGATTCCAGTTGCGAGCGCTGCATTATGTCCTTGAGCAAGACGCTTTACTCTACTTTCTCCAGTCCACCCAGCTGTAAAATGAGTAACAGCATTGATGGGGAGTTAACCTGCGATGGACTGGGGTCCCGTCCAGTGGGAACCTTGTGCTCTCTCATCCTCTTGCGCCGTGGAAATCGGGGATAAGCACCGGCTCTATGGGCCTAATGGCTCGGTTAAATTCAACTTAAATAACTAATATAAGCCATTTTAAACGGCATTAAATGTAACAGATGACGAATACGTTATCAGTTGTATTTTCAGTTCCTATGTACAATATATTTTAGTGGACTACTATCAGTTGCATTTATCAAATGACTTCTTATGAACACCTCATTGCATTCCTCATTAACGTTCCTATTTTTACTCACAATGTTACACTACAGATGAACACTATATGACCTAGGCCTAATCACATCCAACTGGGCACGTTTTTTATTATTTTTTAATTTTTTATTGGACATGGTGTTTTTGTGTTAGTACATTGCTGTTGGCATGGTAGGTGATTATATATCTTCAAAATCTATGAGTAAGCAGGTGAAATGTAGTCAAATTTTACTGGTGATATTTCACCAGGAATTTAACAAATTTTCCTTGGTCGTTTTCACCAGGAAGTATGTTGATTACTATTTTACCAGGATTTCTTGGTGAAAACAACCAGAAAAGAGTTGGTTCTGAAGATGCACTGCACCTGGTGAAAATTTAACCATTTCCTGGTAAAATTTACCAGACATTTTTTAGAGTGTATAGATGCGTATATATGTTTTGTGTGTTTTAAAATTTGTCGTTGGGAAAAAGGGATAGCGGTATATCGTTGTCAAAATTTTGAATTTTGTGATTTGTTTGTGGTTCATTAAATAGTGTTTGTTCTACTGCATCATCTGTGATTCCAAGGTGTTCTAATATTCTAAAGTAAATATGGACGGGCTGTTCGAAAGGCGTTTGTCACTTAGACAAGACTGGTGCTGGAAAAGTTTTCTTCAATTCCGCCACTCTCACGTAAAAATGGTATGTTATAATAGGTAATGTTACAATGTTTCTCTTTTCTTAATTTGCGCTTTTTCTTATCATGTTGATGAATGGAAATGAATGGATAAAAATGTCAATGTTTAATCAAAGATGAGGTTTTTCTCCATAGCATAAGATACGTTTGACTTACATGAACAAATACAAATTAATGGTTAACCTACTCGAGCAGTCAATGACTTCTCAATATGTTCGAAATTCTTTGGAAAATTAAGGGGTAATAGACGATCTTTAATTTGCTCGACATTTCTCTTCCAGTGTTATATCAGAGTAAACCCAGGTGATTTCGTTAGTGTGAATCGTACCTAAGCTATATTTCGTGCGGTGAAAGTGCTGGAACGTTGGGTCTAAGCGCCACTTTTAATCTTCAAACAGCATTATACTAACAGTGGCTCAACGTTAATTACAACGATGTGCCACCTTTGTCCGAATTGTAATTGTGCTACCAGGATATTGATAAGGAAGTAAGCGCAATTTCCTTTTTTTTAAATTTGTTTTACGTAAAATATAAGCCTCTCTTTGGCCAGTTGGATATGCAATTCTGAAACTCGCCAAATATAAAATATTTCATTTTGGTGTTTTCATGAAAGCCTTTCATATTTTGTAAACATATCAGTTCAATATATTAGTGCACAGCGTTATCTTTAGTCTCTTGCATATGAACAGCTCAAATTTCATTCTGTTTTTCACTTTGCATATATCGTGATGAAACTGAAAATGAAAATGTCAGTTTGTGGTTGACGTCATCAACATTAACAGAAAGGCATGAAACATACCTCTCCTATATAAACTATTAGTAATTAGTAGTCTAAATACAATATAATTCCCTCCCAAATCTTTCAGTAATCTAAATCATCACGAATCCGGAGAAACTTGCTCCTCTTAAGTCTTAAGAAATGTTTTTTTTTTGTTTTTTTTTTGAAGGAATTGAGGCCAGTGTCTGTGTCTTAGTAACAACAAGTCCAGTTACTTTGACAACTTGTCATTTCTTCTTCAATTGGTTTGGCGTAATTGCAATTACTATAATGGCACATCTCTGCTCTCTGTGGGGATTAAAAAGGGGTAAACATAATCTAATCCGCATATGTAACATGACACATGACACAGTCCGTTAGTGGTGTCAATTCTATGGATAGTCCCCATGCATATATTATCTTGAAGACAGAGATCAATGCAGAATATTACACGCTATTCATCAACAAATTGTATTTGCGAAAACTTGTAAGTTTGCAGGTTGTGTTCCCTCAATCAAATTGATGGCGGGTTCACTTAATTTGTTTTTTCCCGCACGAATTGTAAACTACGTATATCCCAGAATATTCAAAAGGTATTCAAAAGTACCAGAGCCGTCCATGTACTGAAGAATTGTGTAAATCACTCTCTATTGATATCATGCATGCCATTACGTTTCGTGATGTGTAAGGTATGTTCGACACCTATTTCTGTTATCCTTTATGAGACCTCGATTCTCTTCTTATTTTATTTATCTTCTTTACATTTTGTACATTCTTGTGACAAATGCTAATGTTCTATTGCACCATTTAAAAAATGAAATGAAGGAATTAAATCAATTTTAAGTCTATCAGTGATGTATCCAAAGATGAACTCTTGACGTTTTAGACAATCACAGTCTTTCTGCAAAAACTCCCCTCAATGATTTTACGAAGTTTGTACAGATAAATGAACCATATAGTTCGGGAGCTTTCACAATTCATTCTAATAAAAGCTTCAGTTCGCAAATTAAAAGGATTGTATCCATACAGTCAATATGATCAGAAAACCCATAATAATGAAGATATCAATACAAAAGAAGTTCCATAAATATGTTAATGTAAAATATATATTTTCGACAGTCAATATGAAAATATGAAAATATTGAAAATTTTGTTATCTCATCACCCACATATACATATATGTGGGGATGAGATATTGTAGTCACTTTGCTGTATAGGCAAATAACTGCCTATACCTCCTACACTACATGGCCACCCCTTTCATATTATAGGGGAGGGGGGAAGGTGGAGCCCACCAGGGGGTCTCATATGATGAGCTCATATTAGCGGTTAGGTGGTCATAAGTTTTTGAAACGGGACAAACTTTGGTGAAGCTTTGCGTTGGTGGGGGTGTGCGTGTGTGCGTATGCAACAATTAATTTTGTATCGCTAATTACTCAAAAACTGTAACACACGCATGAACCAAAATTGGTGGACGGGT
>JAIGNY010000912.1:935000-977500 GCA_020152595.1 Chiridota heheva
CACATGTGATATAATATTCGATTAGTTACAAAGGCAAGCTGGTGAATTTCTTGAATACTGCTTTTCACGATCTTTCTGAGGAGGAAATATAATAATGAATCATTTGTAATTATCACTGAATAAACACCGAAGCATATTTGCTAGTCAAACAATCAGTTCATTACCCATCTTTCAAAGAACTTGGTGAAGAAAATGGTAAAGAAAATAGCTAATGACTTAGTGTGGAAAGTCTATTGTGGATAATTGGCATCCTCGTCCTTACTTTTTTGACATTTGTTAATATGTTATAAAAAAAGTTAATCTAACTTTTTTTTCATATAGTAATATGATAGAATACGAGGATGTGACGATATAAATACTTGATGTTTTCACAAAAATGAGACAACACTTGAATACCCTTCACGAAATATGATTATTGATTGATTTCTTCCCATCCTGTTATTTAAAAGTGCCCTTTAAATAAGATTATTTCCCCTGACAAATACTCCTTAAAAATAAATTTACCCTTAGTTTGTATGATGTGAAAGGACGATTGTCTCTTGCTTTCTTACAAGTTTTAGCGATTTTTTATCAGGAGCACTTAAATATATTAGTGGATATTATGATTTAAATTGAGAATCTGTCTATGCAGATTCCCTAAGGTATATTTTCTTCGAAATCAACATCAATGCCTGCACTGTAAAAAAAAAAAATGGGAAGAAAGGTTTCCCCATTTACGTGGTGAAAAATTCACGTTTTCCTCTTGAAAGGAAATTTAAGGTTTCCTCAATAAGTGGAGTAGCAATATCGAATATTTTGTTTTCCTGGTACGTGTGAAACCGAATCAACCAATCGCCGTGCATTTAATGTGTACACGTCATCACCAAAGAATTGACGCGACGACTAGAGCGCGCGTACCCAGCAAGGTAATTATGGGTATAGATATTTTCTGGAACTGGCCCATATGGGTTTGAAAATAAAAGTTTTACATGGCAAATTGGCATAGGCCTATTGGCCTTCCCCATTGAAGTGCAACATTTACGTGAAAATTTGCCTAATTAGGTATGAAAGTATGTAGTTCTTTAAGAGCACAACACAGTGTTGAACTATTTAGATGCAGTACATACAGCTTATCGGTACGTGTAGGCTACATTAGAACCACATTCACATAATTGGTTAAAAGAAGGATTTCATCTGACCAAATTTGACAAATCTAACATATTTAAAAAAAATTATTAACACATTAAATTTGCATATATGAAAGTGGCCCTTCAAAAATGGCACTATGCACACAACAGAGAGGTTGGATGGTAATGAAATTCTCTGTAGTCTTTTTTTGTTTATTTTACATGGGTCTATTAATTTGTATTCGTCCATGATATTGCTAATCATGATTATAACTTAAAATTTGGAAGAGATTCACAAGGAAATATATACTGTAAAGTGTGTTAGTGTATATAACAGATGATGTCATCTCTTACAGGGTTTCAACATAAAATTAGACAACAACAGTGTCTGTGTCACAACTCTAAACATGTATGGAATACGCTATGCAGGTTGGTTTCTTTTAAAATATTTTATATCTAAATCAAGTTACAATACTATACTGTCTCATCTATGTTTTTGGTGATAGACTATGTAATGATATGACAAAAATGTTTTGAACGTTTATATATTTCTTTTCAGTGCAGCCGTGGGAAAGTAAACTGAACCCTAAAATACCTGATGGGAAAGATGATCCAACCATTGTACTACACAAGGATAGCATGAATAGATAATCCAAAAAGGTTAATCCAGACCTCAACTCTTTTTTAAGAACAAATTGTTCTGACATACTGTATGCACACAGGAGTAACTCAGACCCAGCAATAAGTATCAACGAGCAATATTCCTACCTTATACTATGAGAAATTTCCAATGTGTTCCAGCAGTTGATAACAAACTTTGAACTACATTCTAAATTTGACTCTGCAATAAAGAAGGCTACGGCAAATATTTGGCTGTCTTGCATGCAGGTCTTGGAACCATTTAAGGAGCATATGGTATGGCAGTGATGTAAACAATGATCAGACTGACAAAACACAATCTGGCCATGCTGGCTGCTGCTCTCTTAGCTTGACAACATCTGTATTGAATTGATGCTGATCCTTTTTTTAAAGATATTTGAAGTAAGAATTTGCTGTAAATCTACTGAGTCGAGGGTTGATCATGGTTAGTTTATGAATTTTACAATTTTATATGAGATAACGGTCCATTTCATACTTGATGTTCTTTTTAATCTGTTTTATTGTTGTAATTCAATTTTTAAGCCATATATAGAGGGCATATGTCACATTGTTTAACGTGTTGTATTACAACCATTTGGTGTTTATATCATCTTTATAGTGTTCTTGTGAAATAAATTTCAAACAACATCCGAAAATGTTTTTCTAATTCTATCTGATGTGTTTCCCTTTTTTTTGCTTTTTGTCCCCCTTTTGAGCCCCCTTCTCCCCATTCCCGTCTCCCTTCTAGTGTAATGTTGACTTTTCCCCTCGCTATTTGGGAACTTCTGCTGCCACCACATTTTCAGGAATACTTGGTTTTCCCTTGATTGCGGGATAATGTTACACCATATTTGTGGAAAATGGGGGATTTCCCTATTAGAGGAAATATGAGTGTTACCCCCATTGAGCAAAATTGAGATTACAACAAAATGTGGTGTCAGCTTACTGGCTTAGTTGCAGCCTTCTTTTGGGAAAACGTATCCCTTATTTTTTTACAGTGTGCTTATCAGATGGTTGTTTAATGGACATCTCTGATGGGCACGTACTGTCTACATAGTTGTTTCTTTACCGGTAATAATGTTCTTTAAATGATCAGGAACACTAAACATACCAGTAGATGTTTTGGAAGTGAGAAAAATGAGAGTACGTTCAGTATAAATCCTCTGCAGTTTCGCTATAAGATGTTATACTTCATTCGGAAGTCAACATTAATGTCTGCTTATCAGATATTGTTCAAAGACTTATGGGCGTTTTATATTTGTTTAATTGGTTGCAATGAACTGGAGCATTGACCAGCAAAATAGTCATTAAATTTTGTCAATAAATTCAACAAATAAGTTTTCGAGCAATGACACCAAATTTCCAATGCCTTTTAAATTGACCAATGTAAAGTAATTACATGACATTTGGTCCTTTCTGGAAAAGATGATTAAATGTAGTGGTTGATTTTCACAACCGGCAGCACTTTTTTTAAGTATTGTGATAGATAGATAATTAACAAAACATAGACGTAAAGTACCAATCACAAATGCGCAAAAAAGTAATACTTTTACGATGGAGAAATTCAGAAAGATATAAATGTTTTTGAAACTACGTCACATACACTTACAAAAAAAAAATCTCTTTCATCTTGTACGAATACATTTTGAAACAGTTTCTGAAACCAAATGCGCAACATATTTGTAAGAATTACATTCGCTTTTTAATACAAAAACAAACAATTGCGTAACTGCACGAGATTAAATCAATCTGAATTATACTTTAAACAGTTTCACCCGACTGCAGATAAGCATCATGGGATTTGTTATTTGAAATCAAAGCGGGGCCTCACAAGCAAAGTTGCAAAAATTGTGAAATGGAACGTAAATCAACTAATCTTCCCCAAAAGCGTCCCATGTAGAGGCTAAAACACAATTAACAAAAGTACTGTACGTGTTTCTAAGATAATTTGTCATAGGAGGTCATTGCACGAGCTGACGAGACGAAGTAACCTTAATTTTCTTATTAAATGAATCTATCGATACGTTCGTGTTTCTAATTCATATTATATGTCAAAAAGTGGTTACGAAATCTTTTGATCGTTAACGAAATGTAAAATCAATCTATAATTCTCTAATTGGGCAGTGCTAGACGATGTTTTAATTATTGATCTGAAACCTTGAAAGAAACTACATTGTAATTCTTAAAACAATGCCATTCATATTGCAATGTAATGCGTGTTACTATTTAATTCACATTACAATGTGTCAGTAATTCATGTTAAAATAGACTTTCATTACAATGTAAATCATATGACAATGTTGTTCTTATCACCATGTAATTAATATTACATTCATATCACAATGTTAATTCATTTACAATCTAATTCTTGGTACAATGTAATTCATATCACAATGGTAATTCTTTTACAATGTAATTCTTGTTACAATGTAATTTATACTACAATGTAATTCATGTTCAAATGAACTTTACATTACAATATAATTCACTCAACAATGTATTCTTATTACCAGGTAATTCATATTACGATGTTATTTATATAACAATGAACTTAACATTACAATTGATTTCATATAGCAATGTTATTCTTATTACAACATAATTTATATTACAATAAAATTCATATGAAAATGCAGTTCTTATTACAATGTAATTCACGTTAGAATGTAATTCATAATATAATGTAATTCATATCACAATGTAATTGCGTTTACAGTGTAATTCAGATTACAATGTTATTCATATGTAATGCAAGGAACTATATTTGTCAATGTACTTCCGATCAATATACCCGAGAAGCTTCTTAATCCAACAGATAAGTGCACAATTTGGTTTTATTCAGTTATTAGTCTTCCCGTGGTTTTAAAAATAACAATTTGTGGGAGAAAAATCTTACAGTTAAATGGGGACCGAGAACAGCTTGAACTAGGGCAGTAAGAACTTTAAGGGAAAATCGACCTACATTGGCGATTCTCCAGTTCATAAAAGGAGAAAACAGAGGGGGATAGACACAGTATGGTTTTACAATATTAGACTAAGGACCCAAATGACGTACGTCAGACTATTAAGCAATGTGAGACTTGACTTAAAGAAATATTCCCTTTGAATTTTTATTTTCTTATATATGGAAAAGGACTTATAATGAAACAAATTGCTATATAAACCATGTTGATGTTTTATTCAGGTATGCTCGATGTTGCATATTTTTCAATTAATACAAATGTAGGTGGGAAAATAATAAACTAAATAAACTAAGAACGCAAATTTGAATAAAAGAATACTCCTTTTTGATACATTTTATGTGTTCGCCTGCCTGTAAGAGTTATTCTGATTGAATCAAAATATTGAGTGAACGAAGTAAGTTTATGTAAGACTGTAAGAGGTAAGTTCTTTTGACATTTAGTCATGTATAGGTTACAAACAATATCTACATACATTACAAATGTATCAAAAACCTCGCAAACCATCATTTAGGTCTGGTGAATAGGCACAATTATAAAGCTTTTTGGCTCTTTGATGACGTTAAGTAAGATAATAGAGACTATCATTATTCAACGGTTCGAGATTATTATTATTTAACCGTTCAAATGAATAATAATAATGATGATAATAATAATAATAATAATAATAATAATAATAATAATAATAATAATAATAATAATAATAATAATAATAATAATAATATTAATAATTAATATAATAATAATAATAATAATAATAATAATAATAATAATAATAATAATAATAATAATAATAATAATAATAATAATAATGATGATAATAATATAATAGTATTACTATTAATAATAATGATAATGATATTAATAATAATAATAATAATAATAATAATGATAATAATAATAATAATAATAATAATAATAATAATAATAATAATAATAATAATAATAATAATAATAATAATAATAATAATAATAATAATAATAATAATAATAATAATAATAATAATATTAATAATAATAATAATGATAATAATAATAATAACAATAATAATAGTAATAATAATAATTATTATTGATATAATCATAATATTATTAATGATAATAATTAAAATAATAATAATAATAATAATAATCGTATACTACTAATATCAGTAAGCAAATTATTATGACCTCTATTAAATCTTTATCATATTATTTTTAATCCCCTTCATTTTTGACTTTCCTTCCACAATAACGTGAAAGAAAGTAGCCCACCCCACCTCAACCAATGCCATATTAATCAGGCTTACCACAAAGTAAAATTGAGAGACTTTGTACTCGGAATTGAAATAATACTTATAAAAGTGTAGGGTGGTAAATCATTATTAAACTTGAATAAAGTGTACTGACGCATTCCTTGTTTTTAAAATATGAATCTGAAGATAATTTCGCTAATCTTAGGTAGACATCTATCTATAGAACATAAAGAAGAAACACATTACCATAATTGTTTATACTCTTCTCAGGAATGTAATTTACACTGAAAATCGTTGCATGGTTATGATGAATTTGATGAATTAAATGTTATTATTATGACGATATGCAATACGTTTGTTTTTAAATTTCAATGATTTTACTTACAATACTCGTAAATTTATCATGCGTGCGAAGTCATTTGGTCCAATGTAAGTTAATCCCTTCTGATTAGCGATAGATCTGCAAAAGATGAAAAAGAAACAAATATTTTTATTTTTCCCTGTATTAAAAAACAAATTCGAACATAAATCATTTTAAAAGATGAAACCATAAGAGCATAAAATGATATTTCGTGGTAATTTGTAAAGTATTCATTTATATGAACTGCCAACAGGCTTCAAAGGTATTAATATGCATGTGACGTCACACACACACACCCAGCTGGGTACCTTTTGGGTACCGGAAGAAACAAAATAGAAAATGCTAAAAAATTTAAAGCGCAAAATAACCAGAAATTATTGTTTTTCATTTTAGCAATGTCAAGTTTTAGATAATGCCAACACATGGAGGCAAACCAAGAACGTATTTTGCAGTACGATCTTTGTTTGTTTACAATTTTCTTGACCAGTGAATGGATGAAAGATGCCAAAATGTATATAGGCAAACCAAGAGCGTTGTTTTCCACGTAATTTGTTGTATCTATCAAAGAATGAAATTGTTGTTGATCTCATCTCTAAACTTTCTTCATTGTACTTTTAGTAATTTGTAGCTGAGCAATCGCTTTCCTTTTGGACTGCAAAACCACGTATCATATAATGCATTTTAAGAAATACTCGGACACTCAGACTGATTAATCAATCTAGTAGTACTAAATCTGGCAGATATACAGACAGGCACCTACGGTCAGGAGAGGGACTGACAGAAACCAGACAAAATTGCAAATTGAATACTCAATTTGGCATCCTAGGGCAAAATGCAGCTTTAGCAACAAAATTATTCAAATGGACAGCATTTGCTATTGCTGTTGTTTTTATACAGCCCACTAAATTATGCATGGGAATATCAAAATTTCAATTATCAAGTGATTGAAACTCATGATATCGAAAAGAATCAGTATACATAGCGACCCTTATGCAATTAACTCAATGAGTAGGCCTCTCGTGTCAAGATAGCAAGCTTATCCACCTTTCATACATAACATTTAGGCGTAAAAGTGGTATTTATCATTCGTTGATGCACTTTACCAAAATTCATCTTTAATAAATCACTGAAAGCTGACCTTAAAGGTACAAAACAGAATATAGAATTTCTCCCATTTAAAACGACCACACTAATTCCAAGAAAGTTTCAATGCCGGGTGTTATCTATGTATTTTGCACTTCGTGGCGCCAAAACTGATGTTACATAAAATGAAAAGCAAACAGAATTTTAGGAAGATGCTTTTATGCCTCTAAGATTTATTTGAAAAGGAAAAAGGGAGAATTTCCTTGCATTTAAGCAAATGCAGTTTTCGCTGTAGCTAGCTTACCAACTAGGCAAGCTATAGTTGGGTAGGTTGTGTGAAAAATATCTTCAAAAAAGTTGTTAATTTTTGTAGGGGTATTTCAGCTGACGTCATGAGGTCACATAACTTTGCTTATATCGGCATTTTGTATGGAAGGAACTCAGTCGTCTGCTCTACACTTAACTAGATTTATATAAGATGATTTTTGTAAGATAATTATGATGGAATCTTGCTATGCCGTTGGCTGCATTAATAGACGTACGCGGTGAATAAAAAGACGTTTTCTTAATTTTCATATGATCCTGATCGACGTTCGAAGTGGGTTTCACGACGCGATGGCTTTCAACGTACGGTTCACAGTAGGATTTGCAGCAAGCACTTTATATCAAGCAGTCAGGTGTGTAGGCTTTGTCTGAGTGTAACGAACAATCAGATGGCATTCACGTTAAAGTTACTCTTCGTATTCCCGGTAAATATATAAAACAGGAAAACATGAAGTAAAATCGGAAGCGGACAAAAAACCTGGATTCAGTAAAATTCGCTGAACTGGTAGGTAGGTTAGCATGTAGTATGTTGTTCCTGTGATATTACTGAGCTGTGTGAAGACGCGTGAAACGCAACGACGCTCTGCCCTGCAAAATGGCTTGCATTTGAGTTAGAGTCACGTGATGAAATTCCTCTATGATAATACGACTACTGGAATTTCTGTGATTTTAAAGAGTTTAAAAGATACAATTATGGAATGACAGAAGAAGAGCGAAACTTTATTACATAAGCCATAATAACTTTATTCAAACTGTTAAACGGGGAAGATTTTCGTTGTTGATCCACATCAATTGATCGATTTTATCGAATTGTGACGAAAAACATGGCATGCATATTCATGTGGTGCATTAGGTTCTCGCCCCTAACAGAACATTTTCAGAATTGAACAATTATTATATTTTGAAGCATTAAATAACGAAAATTCATAAGGCAATTCAAGACAATATTCTAAATTTTGTAAATGAAACTGTTGTACCAGGAAATATCAATCAGTACCAATCAATCAATACCAATCAATCAACCAATATTGATGAGAAGCTTTCTACGAGCTGACCAAGCGGGCACTCATTTCTTCGTTTCATGTGTCCGCCACTGAATGGTTCTTAAAATTTATAACAGTATAGAAATCTCCCAGGCGATGCCTATATGCAATAGAATGCTACCATACGAAGTAACTAATTCGTAGAGTATATGTCGTACAAAATTAGAAAATAAAACCACGACCAAAACCCCCATCATCAAATTTTATTGCATTCTCAAGTAATCTAAGTTTGAGGTTGTAATATGGACGCTGCCACTTTGTCTAATTTGGTATTGCAATTATGCTAACAGGCCAATGATGACATAATTTACCCTATATGCTAGCACACATAATGTATTTTTTAGAATTCTCTTTGAAATATTCTTTCCAAAAAGAATTGACATGCAATTTTAAGGGCTTGAATCATTAATATTATATACAAATAAAAATGCATAATGCCTTTTTTATATACATTCCATGAGCGTAGATACAAATCCAAGCTGCAAGACTGTTTTTTTGTTTTGTTTATTAACCATTGTATGTAATAAGGTTAAAAAGTTATAATAAGTTGCACCAATTTTGTAATGATTGTTTCCAATCATAAAGGTTTTAAATCTGCAATTCAAAAATGTTCTAGAATTCTTAAAATGCCTGAGGAAAGATAAGGTGATTAGTTTCATTCCCCTCACGCGAAACACGAATATTAAGATTCTTAACAAATGCATCATAAAATAAAAGTTCTACAAAACCCGTGTAAGTCTTATTAAGGTGCTGTGACATTTACATTTCTTTTTGTTTATCAAATGATCAAAGTAACCAAAAAATAAGAAGAAAAGTGCTTTGTTCTATCTAATTTATTTTGCGGCAAATTGCGTGGATGTTTTATTTTCCTTTTAGGTGTTAGTTTACATTACAATACAATACACACATACGAGGTTTCAAAACTTGTTTACTTTATTTTAAACTTTTTATATGGCAGTGTTCTGCAAATTACAGCCGTGCAAATATTATCTAACGCTGTCTATCGTTAGGGTAATTTTAAAATAAAGGAACCTTCTCCCTTTCCCATTTTATAAAGTAAGATGAAAATATCAGTTCTACATCGTCAACAACTCATTTTCTTTGCGGTTGCTTGGTCAAAAAATTACACTTTAAAGTGAAAAAAAAACTACTTTAAAAATGATTCACTTCGAAGACACTGCTACCACATATCTGACTATATCTCAAAATGAAAAAAAAAATCTTTTCACTCACTTTTCACTTTTTCACTCAGTTTTTACTTGTTGCCAGAAATTTTAATTAAAGAAAGAAATTGTTATATTTTGCTGGTCTATTTTCCAGTAAACGCAAGGAAAGTAATGTTTCCAAATCAGATTCAATACACAACTGTACAAAGGGACTGCTGAATAGCAGTGACGTCCATAGATAATTTTCCTGTTTTTCTTTTACACAAAGGGAATGATTAATAGTAGTAATAATAGTCCATCATTTATTTGTCCGTTTTTTTACCTCTCAAAGGATATGCTATCTAGCTACCTTTACATTAGTCCTGTTTAGAACGATCGTTAATAAGCCAAAATAATGGATGTCAAACCTGCAGGTGTGTGCTGTCAAATATTGCACCGTACACAAAGAGAATACTAAATAGTAGTGAAGTCAAATCTAAGGCCAATGTTTTCAACATCTAAGGCCAGTCTTGCTCAATACACAACTACTCAAAGGGACTGCTAATTAAAAGATACGTTCATAGTTAATTTTTCCGTTTTCATCTTACACACATGAAATGCTTAATAGCAATAACATTAGTATAACGTTTATTCCGTTTTCTTACCACACAGAGGGAATGCTATTAAGATATCTATATATTAGTCCCGCTTGTTGTAGTAGTTATAGTAAAAGTCAAATCTGAGTTTTGTGTTGTCAAATCGTGTACCGTATACAAAAGGAATGCTAAATAATAGTTAAATCGATCCACCCAAAGTCAAATCTAAGGTATGTGTTCTCAAGTATTGCTCACTGCACAAAGGACTACTAAATAGTGGTAGCGTACGTCCATAATTATTTTTCCGTGTTCTTCTTACACAGAGGGAATGCTTAACAACAGTCACATTAGTCCATCCTTTATTATTCCGTTTTTTACTACATAATCTAACTACCTATACAATTGTATTAGACCGTTAGTAGTTAACATAATGAAAGTCAAAACTGACTGAGGTTTGTCAAATCTTGCACCGTACACAAAGGGAATGCTAAATAGCAGTTAAATCAGTCCATCCAAAGTCAAATATAAGGTTACTGCTCTCAAGTCTTGCTCACTACACAAAGAGACTGCTAAATAGTAGTTAAATTAGTCCATCGAAAGTCAACCTGAGGTCTGCGTTCTCAACTCTTCTCACCACCCGAAGGGACTGCTAAATAGTAGTACCATAAGTCCATTGTTAATTATTCTTTGTTCTTCCTACACTAAAGGAAACCTTAATAGCAGTTATATTAGTTCGTTGTGATTTCGTTAGTTTCTAACTACAGACGACAGAAAAGGACCTCTAAGCAGCTAAAAAGTAGCTACTTTAGACCAAACTCTGTTTTCTTCAAGCTTAACTCATTTATGCAACACGATCCTCTTACTTCGTGTGCATGTCAATGGTAAAATTGAGTTTTGTTTGTTTCAACTAAATGTAATTATGTAAGAAATACAGGCGGTAAAGTTACACAGGTGCTGAGGCATTTTTTTCTTTTCTGAACTCAATAACAACTTCATTACTTTGTTACTTGAAGAAGTATAAGTCATGCAAAATACTAACACCTGGGTTGAATGAACTTCAATAGAGGCAGTTGCCATAGTTTTGTTTTAACAACAAATCCTTCTCAAAATGATAATCCAAGGGCAGAACAAGAAACGGTATACCATTTCCAATAACCTGGTGTAAATTGAATTAATATTTCCTGAACATTTAGAGAGGCTAAGAGGAAACTTGGTGTCTCGGGTTCAATGATATGATAAAAAGGTATATGAATCTGACTACATAGTCAATTCCGGGAGAGATCCTAAATAAGGAACGAAATGGTTAATTTAGGAACTTTTCGTGACATGGACATCGTTATTTTGTGATGTTTTCCATGATGCTTTGATATACAATGTTATAAATTACGAATTTAAGATACCACTGCGAAAAATTTCTCTGTCCGGTGAATCTTAAAATTTAGTGAAAAAACTTACTCCTGCATGGCAGTATGGCCACATATTATCCACTCCTTTGTTATATGTTTACCACGTCGTTTTTGAATTATGACGAAAAACCAGGATTTTTGGCCCGAATCAGTAATTTACAAAATTCAAACAGTGGTAATAGTATAATTTTGTCGTTGAGATTGCAGATTCTAAGGAATAAAATTACATATTGCCAAGTCTAAAATTATATATGAATAAAACGGTTGCAGGACGTCTATTATCTCAGGTTTATACAGGCTTCTTTAAAATATAACCTCTCCCGGATTGATAATAGATAGCCTACAGATGGTATTCGCAACCATAAAATCTGAGGATTTTGACATGCAACAAAACTGAATAAGTTTGATAATTTGAAAATTATAATTTTATCATAACAAACTTGTTATGGTTCTACTAGCGTTATTAATACTATCGCATATTATGTATGAGTGTACATATGTGCTAGAGCTGGGAGGGGGGAGGGGGGTGTCGTTCGTGTGTATGATTTTTTTAATGCCTACTATTCATGAACGACACTGATCCAGTGAAAGTCTGTATAACAGCACATGCAACAAATAATAGGCCAAAAAAAACTATAATATAATACTTTTAATTTCAGATACGTGCAATTTTCTATGAACTGATGAAAGATGCGGACATGCAAGCAATTAAAAGCATATTTTGTTGCACGTTCATTGTTTGTTTATGTTTTAGGTTTTCTTAAATACGAATCATGCCGTCAATCAGCACATTATTAGTCTGAAGTATACACATTCAAAATTTATATGCTACGAAAATATTAGTGTTATATAATATTGTGTTCACAAATTGTATTATTTATTCATTAAAGGTTATAGTTCAGTGGTCAAACAAGTTTATATTATATCAAAGAGGACTTTAAAAGAAAGAATTTTTTTTAGAAAATATTAACAAATTTTAGTTCCGTTATGGTGATATTTAAGCTTAAAGTTTGGTATAATTTATGCAAATATGGCTGGTGTATTGAGTCTACTATGGAAGGTTAGAGTCCTCATCCTCACGTTCTTGGCAATTGTTAATGTATTCATGGAGTTCTCATTTAGATGTATTCTAAAAAAATTAATTAACTTTTGTTACTAATTGAATCATTTTTCTCAAACTTTTTAGGTGGTAATAATAACTATTCTTACTACTACACCACCATCAACATCACCACCACAAATACTACTACTACTTTCCTAACCTGCTGAATACTACAACTTTCCTGACCTGCTGACGTATGCAATGGTTTTTTAAGCCACAAAATCGCAGAACAAAATATGATAGAATACATAAATATTTTGAGGAATCTGAGGTTGTGATGTCACAACAAGTCTGATTTCAGTCGTTTCAACACAAATGGTACCAAACCAAACACTTAAAAATGGATTTTTACTTTTTCAAACTTTTAAAGTTCTCTTTTTTAAACTTAAATATCTGACACCCATGGAATTGACGGAATGGGATTTCGGGCGTTTTTAATGCTTTTTTCTTAACCATTTCATTCCACCATTTCATTTCTTTTAAAGTTCTCTTTCATATACGATCAACTTGCTTGACCTCTGAACTAATCCTGTAAATTACATTGATAGCTTAACGTCTGTCAAACAGTGACACCCATGGAATCTGGGGAATCTTAGATTGTGATATCACAACTAGTCTGATTTCAGGCGTTTCTACACAAGTGATACAAAATGTGAAACTTTAATATCTCTTTAACGGAATGGGATTTTTAATGCTTTTTTAACCATTTTATTTCTCTTAAAGTCCTCTTTCATATACGATAAACTTGCTTAACCTCTGAACTAATTTTGTAATTACATTGGTAATTTAGGTCTGTCAAACATTGACACCCATGATTTCTATGAGCAGAAGCAGAACGGTTTGGCATTTGGACTGTTCGTTCAATCTAATCGTCTTTTCCAATTAAAGGAGGGTAATTTAAGGGTAATTTCTTCAATATTCTCATTTTCAGCAACCACGAAGACGCAAATTATCCTTCAGATAAATAGCTGATAAGTGCTTTTGAAAGAAACGTCACGAAATGAAATGATTTTGTGAGAGGAAATACATAACAACTTTCACGTCCGGGTTTGTTTTGTTGTAAAATGTAGAGTGACGCAATAAAGCGTCAGTAAATTAAAGTATTGCACAGAAAGTTACTAACAACCCTCAAATATAATTAATTATTGCGAGTAGGGACTTATCTTTTTGGAATGGACTATATGCGTCAAAGGAAAGGAAAACCAGATGGATCGCGAGGCCCAGAATATCCCAGATTCAAATTTTGCTATGCAAATAACTATCCAGAATCCAATTAGTATACCTTTTTATTGAACCAGTAGGGTATCCAGGTACTTATTGCATGGTATAGTTCCAACAGCAAACTTAACTTTTATTTTAACTGACTATTATGATATCTCTCCCAGGCATCCAGGGGCTTCCTCATTTGCGAGATTTTTAAATTGGTAAATGATCATTAAGTTTCAAAACATGTAAGGCTGTACCGTAAATAATACGCTTCTTTAAAACATTAGTATTAGTAATTACCACATGAAGCTACCGGTTAATAGACATTTATGTGCTCTTGCTTACAAAGTATCTAGATTTATGGCGAGTGTTGCTACTGACTTGGTTGTTATGAGGTTCACTCTATAAAATCTACAGGTACAGGTGAATCGAATGTTCATGAGTTTAACAACTTATTCAAAGGAGTTACCAATTTTGAGTATAACAGTCTTTGAATTGTTCTTCTGCTTGAGGAGTTATGGCTAATCAAAGTGAGAGAAATTTTCAGCATATTTCTAATCATTTTTGGTATGTCTTGGCGTACAGCTCAAAATATTTACACAATTGTTACAACTTATGCTCGCTAACTGTAAATGATGAGAAATTTCATACCTGCTAGAATCGTTTTTGAAAAGAATAAATAACTGTTCAAAGAATTATTTCAAGCAAATAACAACAAAAAGATTGACAAAAGAAAATCCAATGTGGTCATGGACCAAATGATTGCCGGAAATTAAAAACCCGTACATAGTCAATTTCAACAGATTTTAATTAACATACTTTACTACCTTCATGACTTTAAAGCAATTTGGTTATTAGGCGTTCAGAGATTTATGTACACCAAGAAGCAACGTGATTATAAGTGTTCCACATGGCTGATATATATATATATATATATATATATATATATATATATATATATATATATATATATATATATATATATATATATATATATATATATATATATATATATATATATATATATATATATATATATATATATATATATATATATATATATATATATATATATATATATATATATATATATATATATATATATATATATATATATATATATATATATATATATATATATATATATATATATATATATATATATATATATATATATATATATATATATATATATATATATATATATATATATATATATATATATATATATATATATATATATATATATATATATATATATATATATATATATATATATATATATATAAATATATATATATATATATATATATATATATATATATATATATATATATATATATATATATATATATACATATATATATATATATATATACATATATATATATATATATATATATATATATATATATATATATATATATATATATAGTATATATATATATATATATATATATATATATATATATATATATATATATATATATATATATATATATATATATCAATATATATATATATATATATATACATATATATAATATATATATATATATATATATATATATATATATATATATATATATATATATATATATATATATATATATATATATATATATATATATATATATATATATATATATATATATATATATATATATATATATATATATATATATATATATATATATATATATATATATATATATATATATATATATATATATATATATATATATATATATATATATATATATATATATATATATATATATATATATATATATATATATATATATATATATATATATATATATATATATATATGTATATATATATATATATATATTTATATATATGTATATGTATATATATATATATATATATATATATATATATATATATATATATATATATATATATATATATATATATATATATATATATATATATATATATATATATATATATATATATATATATATATATATATATATATATATATATATATATATATATATATATATATATATATATATATATATATATATATATATATATATATATATATATATATATATATATATATATATATATATATATATATATATATATATATATATATATATATATATATATATATATATATATATATATATATATATATATATATATATATATATATATATATATATATATATATATATATATATATATATATATATATATATATATATATATATATATATATATATATATATATATATAGGCCTATATATATATATATATATATATATATATATATATATATATATATATATATATATATATATATATATATATATATATATATATATATATATATATATATATATATATATATATATATATATATATATATATATATATATATATATATATATATATATATATATATATATATATATATATATATATATAAATATATATATATATATATATATATATATATATATATATATATATATATATATATATATATATATATATATATATATATATATATATATATATATATATATATATATATATATATATATATATATATATCAGCCCTGAATAATTTACACATCAATATCATCGATATGACACGTATTTCCATTGTCACCCACTGGGTGTTTGTTCAACCCGATGGACTGCTATTCATATCATGATTCGAAAACATTTTGGTCTGGTGACTTAGATCATAATTTAGATTGATAGACTATGCGCTAGTTGTATACTAGTTTCGAATGACTAACACTTCAAAGCTTTGTATCGATCTAATAATCCATTACTTTATTTCCGTTGTTACCCACTGGGTGTTTACTTAACCCAATGTACTGCTATTCGCATTATGATATGAAAACATTGACACCCGAACAAATTTGATATAAACAATTATGGATTATTGTTGATAGTTCATTCAAGACGGTCCGAAAAATTAAAATTGAGAGTTCCAGACATGAGAAACTTTTGTTTGCATATTCCCACCCTTGCTGAGGTACCAGTTGCCTAGCAACATATCCTGAATCTCTCATTTCATTATTTCGTGTCTGATATATGAAAGATCATATTTAATGCTGCTAAACAACTTAGCAGTGGTAACGAAATACGATCAAATACTCAAATATATTTGCACGTTGATCAATTTTCTAATTTATTAAATTATTAAACACAGTAAGACATATTTTGTGATTTTTTACAGTCGCTTTCAATTAGCATGTTGCGGTTAAAAATTTGGCAGTATTCGATGGATGGCACCAGCAATGATTTCCGGTTTAACTTGAAAAACTAAAAATGTTAGATCATGGAAATTCAATTTTGTTTGTCTGCAATAGGTGTTACATTCCTAAAATATTTCCGGAATTATTTGTGGATATTTATGACAATTTCGGATAAATCAACACCTCTCCAAAAAATCCAGAATCAAAATGTAGTGAAAGCACGTAATAGTTCGTGCACAATTTTTGTAAAATGGTCCCACATATGTTTGCTTACGTATGTATATCAGGTTACTCGAGAATTTGATTGCTTGTACATCATATACAACGAAGAACCGTTTCTGATAAACTAATACCCACGCTTGCATTAAACCTGTGCACTAAGGCATCTTGCGCAATTTACAATCTGAACTACGTCACCAGTACTAAAAGTTGCGAACCAAGTGAAAAGGTATTTCTCAAAAAATAGACAGATTACACAGCAGTTATAGCAACTTGATTTATTTTCCACTGCTTATAATATTTTCAAACATAATTCAATATTCAAATCATAGCTAATTTTTTTAATTTGCACAATTGTGATTTTTTAATTATCATCCTAAGATTTTTCTCAACAACTCAATGCGCCGAAGGGTAAATTGTTCTTTTAATTTCAACTGTTTTGTGTGATATTTTGCATATAAGAAACTCATAATAGATTTTAAAAACATTAACATTGATCTTTTCAATCTCATATCATGAAAATTCTAATCTCTCTGTTTGTAGTAATATTGATAATTTCGCGCATTATTTTCTTTCATAAAGGAGAAGCAATCCCGAACGTACAAATCTTGCTCAAATCAATGCTCAAAGGTAGTTTGTCATAAACAAGTGAAATAGGAGATGATAGAATGACTATAAATACCCTACGCGAAGTTAGAGATCAATGTGTAATATCCTTTTCCATTCTTCGTTATGAGATAAATGGGATTTAAGTGATGCAAATGTTACTGGAAGGTAGGGACGGCTCATCCCTTTAATGTTCTAATCTTTTGAAAAGAAATATAATCTTACCTCTACACCCTCGAGCAGTTCTGATCAAAAGAACGACGGAATTATGACTTAAAAAGGAAGTGATTTAGCCAGATTACAAATCTCCCGTATTTATTACATAGTTTAAACTGCATTTAAAAAGGCATTTACGAAGTAGCAACATTTAAGGGGTTAACAGGGAGCCGCAATTTTAGTTCAAATAAGATTGTTAGTGATGTCACTTACACCGTCCGACTAAACAAAATACATTTCTTTGAAATCTAAATCCATTATTCAGATTAGCATTGTTTTTCCTTTTATAATTTACTTGTATTAACTTTTGGTAACTTAAGATACAAACAATCGATTTTTTAGTTCAAATTCTGTTTTTCTTTAAATTATTTACTAAAACTGAACGAAATTTGGTAAAAAGTGTTGTTTGCCGCTGACGAGTGCGTCAAAGTAAAGAAACAATTAACACGCGCACAACATAGTGATGAACAGATGAACTACTAGTATTTCACACCATTTTAGAATTCTGTATTAGGGAAAATTGTCAGGAATTGATTTTTTGGCACTTAAAGCAATACTTGTCACGGCTTAATCCCCTGAATGATAAATCTCCGAGACTACAATTTGTTTTACATTTTTTTTTCTTCTTCAGAATTTGGAAAGGCAATGCTAATATTGCCTCTTAGAGACTGTAATATATTGGGTACTAGGAAATTGCGCTCACTATTCAATCTCAATTGCATTTTGACCATCTTTACATACAAAAATATTATGTAAAAGTGATAACCGAAGGATAATAACACTGCGTGATAGAGTATCTTTGCCTAATCAAGTATAACTAATATCAATTCCGCGAATTGGGAACCGTTATTCAGTTATTTAATATAAAAAATATATAAAAAACGTGAAATAAGCTATACAGATTACTTGGTTTAGAAGATTTCAAATTTCCTCGAAGATTTCACAAGTATACTTAACATGCATCAAATACAAAAGTGTTATCTTGTAAAGGAGGCACAATTTATATGTATGTCTTTCAAATAATAATTCTCTCTTGCTAATTATTGGAAACATTTTCTTATCATCCAGATTGGGTGTAAAATTCTTTTTACTAAAACATCTGTGAATGTTTCTAATGAATTTTATTAAAATAATTGACGATATTCTTTAACACAATACTCACAATCTCTGGGGAAAGTGATGATGTGATCTACAACTATTTCACAAATATGGGTTATTTCATTTCCAGTAATCCTCATGAATTCTGTGTCAATGTTTGTTTAAATTCAAGCAGTATACATAATAAATCACCAGGCGAATTAAGTTGGGTCTGGGCAGCTAATTTGAAGCAAGTCATAGTCTAACTTTTTGTTAGTCAAGTTCTAATTTGCATGTGGCCTAACGATAAGGTTGTAATTTGAATAGCTTAAATTGGTAATTCTTCAGCCCTTTCAGCCAATTCCCTTATTCATTATTTCCCTGAACCAGCGCCACCCAACATTTTACCATGAAGATCGAGCAAAGATCACTGTACACACTGAGATTTTTCTATAATCTGTGGTTAAACGTTTGACAACATTTTTATCTTAAGAAAAAAGTCCTTTTCAATTTGTGTATGGACTTTATCCGATTATTTTCACTTTGTCAATTTCTAGTCACTACATCTTCAACACGGCAAACGTATAAATTCGCTTTACTTTGTTCAAATAAGTAAATTATCGACTACAAATTTGGTAAATCGGAAAGTTGGCATGTTATTTCAAATATTTATGTACAATCTCCCCCGAAGCCCAGCCTTCCCCCTCCCCCGCTAACCCTTTCAATGTTATCAAAATCTTTCACTAAGAAATGCAGAGACATGGAAAGCAATTATTAAAATGTTCTACTCATTGAACGGGGGAACGGGGGTGTCCCAACGAGTTTTGTCCAAGATTGTAGATCTACCTTAGTTAATATCTTAATTAGAGTGTGCACTCTCCAGTTTCTATTAAGGATGCTGATTTTTCAATTAATGTTGGGTCTAAGAAGTTAAAGGGTTCGATTTCAAATAAAGCACCCGGTTTAGATGGTATACATCCTGTTGTTTTACGTGAGTGTCCTGATGTTCTTTCTGTTCCCCTAAGTATTATCTTTTCAAAGTGCTTTGATGTTGGTGTTGTTCCTAGTGATTGGAGAATTACAAATGTCAATCCTATTTCTAAAAAGGGTGAACACACTTTGCCCTGTAAGTAAAGGCCAGTGAGTCTTACTAGTGTTGTGTGCAAGGTCATGGAGTCCATTGTTAAGGATGTTGTACTAGATCATTTACTGGTCAGTAGTTTGTTGAATTTGTCCCGGCATGGGTTCTTACCTAAGAGGTGTTGTGTTTCTAATTAATTGGAATTTCTTGATGATGTTGATTCTAGTCATAATGTGGATGTTATCTATTTAGACTTCCAAAAAGCATTTGATAAGGTTCCGTTAGGCAGGCTCATGTTGAAAGCAAGAGCGCTTGGTGTGGAGGGAAAGTGTGCCAGTTGGATAAATTCTTGGTTAATTGACAGGTCACAAAGAGTTGTTGTTAATGGTAAAGTATCTCCATGGAAGAACATTACAAGTGGTGTTCCTCATGGTTCTGTATTGGGTCCGCTTCTTTTCTTAATCTTCATCAATGATATTGATGTTTCCCTTGGCTCCAGGATTTGTAAATTTGCTGATGACACTAAGCTGTACAGGATTGTTGATGATGGTAATGATTCTTTACTGTTGCAAATTGATCTGGATAAGTTTCTTAGTCCCAAACGTGGCAGATGTCATTCAATGTTGATAAATGCAAAGTTATTCATTAATTGGTCAGAGCAATTTGGATTTTATTTACTGCATGAATGGCTCAAATCTTGGTTGTGTTGATCAAGAAAGGGATCTAGATGTTGTCATTACTAGTAAACTGAAGTTTTCTAAACAGTGTGCTTTAGCAGCTGCAAGGGCAAATAGGATGCTTGGTTTGATTAGAAGAAAATTTTATTTTCTTGGTAGAGAGGTTGTCCTTAATTTGTATAAGCAGTAAGTCAGGCCTTACCTTGAGTATGCTATTCAGGCTTGGAGTCAATTTTATGAGAAGATAAGTTCATTTTGATGAAGGTTCAGCGTAAAGCCACTAGACTTATTCCTGAAGTAAAGAATCTCTCTTATGAATCTAGGTTGCGAATTCTTGGTTTGACCATGCTTGAGTTGAGGAGAGTACGTGGCGATATGATTCAGGTTTTAAATTCCAATCTGGTAGTGATGATTTGACTTCCTGTAATTTTTGCATGCTTCAGCCAATCCATATGTGACACGTGGTAACAGTTTGAAGTTAACCAAAGAGTTCTCACGGAGGCTGCGTTTTAGCTTTTCGCAAAGAGTTGTTAATGAGTGGAATGGTTTGCCTGAGTGGGTAGTTAGCTCCAATTCAGTTCACAATTTCAAAGTCAACATTGATAAGTTCTCTACTAACTCTGGGTGTCTTTATTTTTATTTTTTTGTGGTGGTGTTAGTTTGGGCTTTTTGATGGGGTGATTCACCCTTCTTAGCCCGTCATCTTGTTATGTTATATGTTATGTTATATTAATATTACACTGCAAATCTCTAGGACCACAGATGTCCGACTATGTGCGCATGCATTTGGTAAGCCATTATTAAACGGTCGACAGCAATCATCACAAACGGGGACGTGCAGTACAGGTGGTTAGGCCCATCGCTAAGGTGTTAGGCGACCTTCACCAATTGCTTGCGCCTAGACGAAAAGCATAACGGCTTGATTACGGCTAAGCAGTAATTCCTTAAAAAGGCTTTAACGTTTCAATCTGTCATGTTCAGACAAGCCAGGAGAAAATTCCACTTGCTAAGATTTCCAGCTGGGAAGTGTGATTTTCAACTGAAAATGGTATTTCCCAGCTAGGAATTATAATTTCCAGCTGGAAATGATAAATTCCACTTGAACCAAATAAGATTCCAAACTGGTTCCAGCTGGCTCCAGCTGGGAAGTGTGTTTTCCAGCTGGAAATGGTGTTTTCCAGCTGGAAATGGTATTTCCCAGCTGAAAATGGTATTTCCCAGCTGGTAATGATAATTACCAGCTGGAAATTATGTTTTCCAACTGAAAAATTATTTATAATGTGATGGGCGGATTCACATTTATTGACACCAAGAAATGGTTATGCAGAAATAGAGATTGATAACTGCATTAATATTTTTATTTTCAAAATTTATATGATTAGTCTAGTGTCTATTTACTTAATCTTTGTGGTTTCATTCCTTTAATATTTTGATTTAATCATTAATGCTATTTTCTTTTATTTTCTCCTGATGAAACTAAGGAAATTGATCAATATAAAGATTGATCATATTCTTACTAGTCATTTACAATTGGCCTCATTTGTGACTGATTGGCAAGAGGTAATTTTGCTTGCTTGTGTTTTTTCCCTCGTTTTCGTGCTTGTTCAAGTAGGACTAAGTAAAAGTTTACAGATGTTTCTTGTGGACCTCACGTTTACAATCGTGTTGTTCCCATCGTTATGCAAAAAAAGAAAGAGAAACAAGTTTGGACAAATGAAAGTCATTAATAAAGCTTTTTCACCAATGTCACATACTGAAGAACGTTGGCTTTTATGCAAACATTTTTTCAACGTCTGTTTGGAAATTTGTAGTGGAACGGTATGGTATAAGCATAATATCATTTGAAACTTCTGTTTCCAGAAGGAACCATTTGTTTCCAGCTGTGAATTGTGCCAAATACCTCCTGGAAAACAATGAGTAACAAACGCTTCGGCATGGTACCGTACCGGTATCGCGAAAAGTACCTGTACTGTGTGCATGGTTTGTCTTTTTTTCTCATCGCACTTGATCCATGGATGACGTCAAAATCAAAGTTCTTATAATAATAACATATATAAATATTTGTTTAATGAACAAAATATAACGATATTAATAATATTAATATCGAGAATAACACAATTTTAAATCAACAATTTGCGTAGAATACTTAATTTACACATTTCTTTGTTATTTTTTGTGTTTTAAATGCTTGACTCTCTACTACCCTCACTTGGAACGAACATGGGTTGGTGACTTAATAAAAGTATTACGATTTCATAACACTGTAAGTTCAGGAATTTCGTCTCCCGCCCTTCAGCCTATATGCAATATAGGCCGAATGACGTCACGCTCTTGATTGTACTACATCAATTAAACCCACTTGTGTGACCAGCTGGCCACGGAAGTAGTCGCCGACGATGAGTGAACACACAATTACAATGACGGGGTCGTCGCCTGCGTATTCGATTATGATAGTAACAATGCTATCACCAAACGCTTAATACGACCCGGACGAGAACACAGGTACGACGTACGGACAGACATAACATCGACAACCAAGTCAATGTCCACGGCCTTTGATAACCAGTTGTGGTACACTGGCGTGTCTACCCAACCCAGGCTTCCCTTTTTTAACCAACACTGATGTCCAAGGTCAGGACGAATAGTTTGCAAATGATCTTTAAACGTTTCTACTTATACCTACAAAGCATCATGTTAAATCTTTAGAGCTTGGATATTTGATGAATGTATTGTTTACGTATCACTTTACATTATATCAATGTATCGAAATAGAAAGCTTGTTTGATCTGAAATATTAATCAATACTAATTCATCTTGGTTGTAAAAATAGTTTTCTTTTCCATACTAATTTATCAATGACAGAAAAGCATTAAGAGATCGTGAATAATGTTTGATGAAAAATAACAATTACAAGTAGAGTTTAACAAAGATGTAAACAATGTGAAATATAAGGATCATGTACTCGAATTGTATGTCAAGTGTATTTGCTCTAAATAAGGCTTATAAGTCGGATTCGCTACGTGGTGGATACGTGAGGAAATGCGAGCCTACTGAATTTTATTTCCAAGAAGTTTTATGACTAAATCGATTAAAGAGGCACAATTTTGAGCATGTCAACACGAGAAGGGTAACTACAAAAGTTTTCCGCAGCATTAGAAATGTCAGTGATCATAATCTACTTAGAAATACAGAAATCTTTCAGAAAACAAATAATGTATCAAATACATCATCATCGTCATCGTCATCATCATTATTATTATCACCAGCAGCATCATCATCATCATCACGTTCATCATCATCAATCATCATGATCGTTATCATTATCATCAGCAGCAGCAGCAACATCATCATCACCTTCTTCATTCCCATCATCATCATCATCAGCAGCACTATTATCACATCACCATCATCATCATCAGCACCATCATCATCATCAGCAGCAGCACTATTATCACATCATCATCAGCAGGAGCAGCACCATCATCATCAGCAGCAGCCCCATCATCATCATCAGCAGCAGCACGGCCGCCATCATCAGCAGCAGCATCATTATCGTCATCATCATCACCATCATCATCAGCAGCAGAACGGTACATTTTGTGTGGTTATGAGGCCGACAACCTGGAAAATTATCTTTAGCAAGTTTTCATGAAATCATGTGATGATGTAAAAAGTGCAAACATTTGGATTATCAAGGAAAACGATTAATTTCGAATTTCAATTAAAAAATAAAAAATTAAAAATAATAGCAAAATGATAGTAAATAGATATTAAAAACTTTTTGCCGCTGTGTTTTGAAATTCACGGTTGTTTTTTTGAGAAAATCAATCAAACAGATTATAGGCAGTCTGTTTTGTTCATTTTCATAAAAAGGCGACGATGAATTTAAAAAAACAGCGGCAAAAAGTTTTTAATATCTATTTACTATCCGTCTCCAAAATTTCCAGATATCCATTGAAATTTCCAGATATCCATTGAAATTTTGGACAATCCGGAGCGGAAAATGAGAAACCCCGTATGTTTAGTATTGGCTAGTTAAATGTGTAGGCTGATATGCAATGATGTAATACATAAAAGTACCCAATTTTGGGGTATTTCAAAGTACCCAGTTTTCGGGTTGCTCCCGAACTGTTAATAGGCACTGTGTACAATGAAAACTCATGTCAATTTCGAGTCCTTGTCCTATTTGTCATTGTGGGCGTTGTAGTTTGGAAAAATTAGAGCAATCATCTGCAACGTTTGTCTGTCGTTGATATATAATGGGTGTGGGTGTATGGGTTTTAGGATGTAATGACATTGATAAAAGTGGCAAATATCGATTAATTTACTCAAATGTATCACATATATCACCGATACTTACAGCCAGTACGTATGAGAGCATGGATTAAAGAAGGAATCATACTAAAGAAACTAAAATTCATTTGTTTATAAATGGGCCCACTGTGTGTGTGCATATTATATATATATATATATATATATATATATATACATATAAATATATATATATATATATATATATATATATATATATATATATATATATATATATATATATATATATATATACATATCATATATATATATATATATATATATATATATATATATATATATATATATATATATATATATATATATATATATATATATATATATATGTAGATAGATAGATAGATATATATATATATATATGTATGTATATATATGCATATATGTATGTATATATATATATATATATATATATATATATATATATATATATATATATATATATATACATAATATATGTATATATATACATATATATATATATATATATATATATATATATATATATATATATATATATATACATATATATATATATATATATATATATATATATTTATATATATACACACATATATATATATATATATATATATATATATATATATATATATATATATATATATATATATATATATCTATATATATATATATATATGTATATATATATATATATATATGTATATATTTATATATATGTATATATATATGTGTGTGTGTGTGTGTGTGTGTGTGTGTGTGTGTGTGTGTGTGTGTGTGTGTGTGTGTGTGTGTGTGTGTGTATGAGAGCATGGATTAAAAAGAAGGAATCATACTGAAGAATTCTTGCTGAAGCAACTTCATGACAGACACATTGTACAAGCAAAATTGAAATATCGCAACACAATACGTTTTGATCAACATTCGGAACAACCTTTCAAACATTCAAATGAAGGTACTGATATCAAATCTGTTTGTCGCTGTTTCCAAACTATCGCAAAAACGAAAACCAAATGTCTTCAACAAAGGAAATCGAGCTAAACAACCAAATAGAAATTTGCTTTGATCTACAGTAATGGAACTTTTACCACCGTCACCCGACATGTAAATAAAAAAGCACAATCAAAATAATGTTTCTGTCTCGTTTCTCAACGTAATAAAAAAGAAGATAAATAGTTACTTATCGTATCTTATTTCTCCAAATTATGCACACTATTTGTTATTATGTTTTAGATGTTTACATTCATATGAATTAACATCAAACGAGGAATTGTGGTAGCAACTGTCAGTTTGCTTTTAACGATATTGCAAGCTCGGTTGGTTTCAACAGACCATTTTTCTTGAGACATGAAACAAAAACACTTATAGCCGAAAGCTCAGCAACAGTGTGATAATAGCAGATGGAAGAGTGAATGTTGGAAAAAAATCAGCTCAATGAATCAAAGCCTATCACCTGATGTAAAACAAAACTTCGGATAGCTTGTAAGCGTATCTTTGAAATAGTGAAACTGATAATAACATATCAAGTACTTGTTAATATTTAGCAACGAAACGATGAAAACCATATTACATACATACATGCATACGCATATTTGCTACCTTATGGAGACTTTCCTAGTGGAGACATTTTATGTGTTTGGTACTATCCTTACTAAGCAAGCCTTCTGGAGACACTGTACACATATTGCTAAGGTCTATCAGTCAGTCAGACACTATCCTTATGCAAAAAATGTGTAGGCCCATTAAATTAAAAATTGTTTGTTGAGTCTATTGTGTCACCGCACTTATTAGGACCATTGATGAACACTAAGAGGGGGGGAGGGGGGATTCAATTTTACAACATAGCAACTGTTCAATATACATTACAAATTAATGTTGTGAATTGTAAGCTTGGCTGCTTTTACTCAAATCCCTTACAATTGTACTGTGTGTGACGTTCTATAAGCTTACAACAAACAAAAAAATGAAAGAATAAAAAACTCACCAGATATATGTAACTACCTTACACAAACAACTGCTGTGCAATATGTACTGTACTGTACATCTTAATCTTCTATCCTTGTGGATATTTGAAACAAATGGGGGCCTACTTTAACTTCACAACATTTCAAAAATCTGACATTTTACACACTTATACACCGTTAGGTCTCCACAGGGTATATCGTTTGGAATCATCTCGAATGATATAAAAATCATTCATCAGGCCTTAACAATCCATGCAATAGGTGTTTTCTTGTGTAGACCTGAAATGGGTCTCCACAGTGAGCTGTGTCTCCACTAGAATATTACCATTACTGGTGTATGCCTCCACAAGGTAGTAAATTTGCGAGCATACATACATACTTACATACATGCATGCATACATACATGTATACATACATACATACATACATACATACATACATACATACATACAAAAACAAAAACATGCAAAAGGATATATGGTGACAATACAGTGCGCTTTTTGCTGCAATTACACTAAAAAAGCCTCAAAAAATGTTCCATTTCTTTTATGACTGTACGACGGAGTTATAAAAAGGTTGATAAATGATGACTTCTATAATCTGTTTGAAGTTTACGACAACGTTTAAATCGACAAGAATTTACATAAAAAACGTAACTTGTAGAGAGTATTGACGATTTATATTCACGATCGTGTAACCTTTGGTAGATTAAACATTCAAAATTATTCATATATATATATATATATATATATATATATATATATATATATATATATATATATATATATATATATATATATATATATATATATATATATATGTATATATATATATGTATATATATATATATATATATATATATCTATATATATATATATATATATATATATATATATATATATACATATATATATATACATACATATATATATATATATATATATATATATTATATATATATATATATATTATATATATATATATATGTATATGTATATATATATATATGTATATATATATATATATATATATATATATATATATATATATATATATATATATATATATATATATATATATATATATATATATATATATATATATATATATATATATATATATATATATATATATATATATATATATATATATATATATATATATATATATATATATATATATATATATATATATATATATATATATATATATATATATATATATATATATATATATATATATATGTATATATATACTTCCGTGAAAAAGACTTACGCCAGAAGCAAACATTTAATGAGAATAAATAGAGGGTTGAACGAAAGTGATTTAAATATCAAGGTCAATGACACCGACGTTTAATAAAAATAGGTTTTTTAAAATATTTTTTACCTCGAACAGCCTATTTGTATTTTCTTCAGAATCGCAAAACAAGTGTTGAAGGTGTATGATAATCTACAAAAAAATGTTATATTTCTTGCTGAAAAAAGTGTATTATCTTTAGAAGAGTTTAAGTGATGTGAAAAAATGGCATATTATGTATCTGACTGCTGGTCATACCTTCGTTTTTTTCTTGTTTTCATTTTCATATTGTGCAAACTACGTGACATTACATTCCTCCTTAATCTATTTCTTTATCTCAGTCTTACAAATGAAGAGAATCTTAATCTTCACACTCAATTGATGGTAATTTAATATAATACGGCGAATTCTCAAGTTACTGTTAATATATGAAATTTGCATAATATTATGAAGACTCGGAAATTCACAAGGCTGTAAAGTAATGGAGTTGGAACCGATTTGTACTGTTGTGTGTGACTGCTATGCGTCTTCGTCAGTGGCGCATAGAGTAGGAAGCGTGGGTAAATCCCACGGGCCCGGAGCAAAATTGAAGGGGGCAATCAATGCCACTGCAATGTGTTTGTTATGGGACCCGAGCGCTAAAAGAAATTCACACGTGCCCTCAGGACTATAGTTGCGCCACTTCTCTTCATGCATATATACCTTCAATAATATACATAGTTTATTTCTTCATATGGTTAAAACAGACTAATACCTATGAATGTATCAATATTTTTTTGCATTTCGATGACTTCTAGTAACTCGATGAAAACTCTATGTCCTACTTTTCTCATGAAATTACAATGTAAAAGAATTAGCAGCGTTAAGGGGAAAACATTAAATTACGACTTCCATTAATAACAGGAAGGCAAGTCAATTATATCCAATTGCAAAAAACAGATTGATGCAGCTGCACCTAAAATGGGGCAAAACCTATGAAAGGTTGGAATCTCAGGTAAACTAAATCTATTAAAAATCTAAGCAAAAAGGATGCATTATAGCCATTACACTGACCGAGACGACTTCTGAATATACGAAGGGCTTATGTTTTGTGTAGTTAGATGTATTAAGTGAGGATTTCTGTCGGAAATAAAAATGGTAAATGATACTTTTATGTACGTCACTATCAAAACCTTTGAGGGACATTAAAATGTTTAAGATACGGACAGTTTGTTCTTGTTATGGGAACTCCTTATAAAAACTAAAATAAGGTAATACATTGATTATACTAACATGTATGAATAGAAATAGAACACAAATAGATGTAGGGTCCAGAATCAAAGGAATAACTGGCAATTAATCATGTCTAAATTGACAATTTAGATTATCAAATGATTTATGTTATATCTGTGTAATTATCAAAACATTATTTGGCACAGGAACTGAAGGATATAGAACAGAGTTCTTCTAATAAGCCTTAATGTCCTTTACAGTGGACAATTTTCCAAAAAAGATACATGATATGTAGAAAGGCCCTTTGATAAATGAAAGGTGTCATTTACGGCGTGTTATTTGCCGAAGACAGCTTTAAACACTTCATTTGATGAGATACGAAGGTAATTTTAATATGAAATTTACATCTAAAATTACAAAATCATGACTGTTTGTCAAAATCAACAATTCCTTTTTAGTTATTTCTTAGAGGTTCATATCCCTTTCATTCAAGTTCTCAGATTATATATCATAAAATAAACCTATGAAAACTGTTGGAGATCAATCACTCAGTCTTCCTTCCATTTTCCCAAGATATCTAAAAATTTGTCGGACATATATCTGCATACAATAAGATTATACGATTTGCTATTCATAAGTTACCTTTGTTTTTGTTACATTTACAACAAAAAGCTTCAGAATATGTGCGAAATCGTAATGAATTCTCTGAAAATCCAAAAACACACAAATTACTAACCTGATTGTGGTATTCAATCGTTGTCCTCGATATTCTATCAAAACAAATGTTTATTCATGTAATATTTGAAAGGAAGTGGTAATATGCATCCAGTCATCATAAAGATAATCGTTTCCATACTAATGAATATAATGTATTAGATTGTATGATTGATAAATTCCTTGCCATTTTCTTTCAAATACTTCATGAATAAACATTTGATTTATATCGACAGATCGAGATCATCAAACACAACGATTGAATTCCACAATCATGTTCGTGACGCTGTAGCAAAATAAATAAATGTAAATAGGTGTGAATTTACTTATCTTACAATTTTACGAAATGGTTTTAATTTCCACATTTTTTCACAAGTTGAAATAAAAAAAACACCTTTATATCCCGTGTTATTTTATTGAGGTATATGGCATGCCTGGATACCCAGTGATTTGAATTCAAAACAAAGTTTCCTTAAGTTTGATTGGACTACTAGCTTTACTGATTGTAGGTAAGATCTTACTCACGACGTGATGATGGTTCCTGGTAAACAAATATTACAAGTGTTTTAAAAGTCATAGGTTACACAAGGGTGTTAAGAGCCATACAATCATTGTATTTATTTTCAATGCTAAGATATTTCTAGATTGCGTCTAGCATGGTCAATATGAAATCATGTTTTCATTTTCTATTTGCCAAACATGCCGCGATTAAAATCGTTCATGAATCTGTCGAGTCGGCTTTTAGTTCGTGAAGTGTCAAGAACATCCCGTAAGTTGTCAAGTGCATCAGACAAAGTGCTTGCAGCGGCTGCCAATCCCGGCTGCCAATTAAAACAACATATGCATCAAACCCTGGACGAGTAAACGTAGGATTATCAAAATGATAATAAATATACGAATATCAAAGCTTTCACTCCGCCTACCAGAACGGTTACCTGCAACAGGGTATAAGATGTGGATTTTTAATGTTTGAAGTGTTTTTATCAATTGTTACCAGAAATGTTTAACATAAATATTTAACATGAACAATATTCCATTACAGCTTCTCAGGAATTTGGGAGTACACTGACATTTGACCCAAGAGTGTGAGAAATGCGTGTACAGTACCCTTAAAGAGGGCCTGCCATGGAAGAAAACAAATCTCTGAAAAGTTGCCTATGGGTTTTTTATTACCCTCAATTAAAATATCCAACTTAAAAATCACGAAAAATGATCGTTTACAGAGGAAAAAATGTATTTGAAATTGCCGGTTTTCATCGAACAAAAAAAAAAAAAATCATCTGTAGTGACGTCACCGCTTGATGATGACGTAGAATTAGGCACCCATTTGCAACTACGTAAATAGACTGGCCAAATATTATTACTAGCTGATTGTATTGAGTTAGTGTGTAAACTGTACTGACACAGTGATTTTGATTGTACGATACTGTTGATACTGTGATAGTGGTACGCTAGCTTTTTGAAGAAAAATGAAGAAAATGCCGTTTCGTTGGTGGATGCAGCAATACAAATGTAAAAGGTGTTTTGATGCACAGATTTTCACAAGACGCTAAACAACGACGTTTGTGGATTAGATTTGTGCAAACTACCCGGAAGGACTTTAGCCCTAACGACGTTACACAGTCGAGCGTTATTTGCGGAAACCATTTTGCAGAGGAATGTTTCCACTTAGACCAGCGTTTAAAAATGTCGTTTGGTCTGAGCACAAAATCATTTTTGTTACCTGGATCGGTACCAAGTATAAAGAAAGGGAAAAGTGACGATGCCACCTCAGAAATGATAGGTGAACCTACACTATATAGATAACACTAGGCCGGATGAAAACACCAGCGTTGGGCCTGGTCCAACCACTACTACTACTACTACAACTACTACTAGTGATAGTGCTACCGTTTCAAGTTGCAGTAACGTTAGGCCTACAACAACTACAAGTTCAAGTACAACTAGGCCTAGTACAAGTAGTACTGTCAGCTCAACAAGGCCAGCAAAGAAGGCAAGGCTTTCTTCGGAGTATCGTGCAAGGGAAAAGGTTAGTCTTGTAGGTTACCTTACGTTAAGTTCTAAATTTTTTTAAGAATATAGGCCCCCTACTTAAACCCTAGACCTTCCATTTCATGTCATATTTCATAATATTTTTGGTCCAATTTGATTAAATTTTAACTACATATAAGTTGATACAACAAGGAAGAAATCTTAAAGTCCATGAATGTACATGTATTAACTTCATTTGTGTTCTAATCTTCTCGCAACCCCCTCCCTCCAGTCTACTCCGTTGCCAAGTGTAATCTAAAGCCTCTCGTTAGTCTTACCGGCCTTACACTAGTCAACTGCAATGTACACATGCAGTACAGACTTTTAACTCGCCGTTGGGTCACCGTTTGCCGCACCAAACTGAGAGCGGCGTTTCGGCAACTTTTTTTCATGATTCTAATTAAGTTAACACCTTGAAATATGCTGAAATTAACTTATGGTTCTATGTCGTAACTCTAAGGTATCAAATTTTCTGGTGATATTTTTTGTTTGCAATTGGGTAAAATTTTGTCCGAAATCTACCTCAATATTGAGCCTCTTATTTTCCAGATCTGATAAGCACTACTTCAACAACTATGTGCGCGACTGTAAAAGCTCCCAACAATAAAGTCGAGCCCATAGGATGTGATCAAAAAATACCCCCCCCCCCTCTCCAAAAAAAGAAAGAAAAAAAAGAAGAAGAATTGTACTTGTCTGCAGCTTAAAGTCATTGGCACTGTCATGGCCAGAAGGGGACAAGTTACAACGCCTGTTCCATCAGTACATGTTTACGGTTGATTGTAACTTGGTCGATGTTGGCACACGGTTGCAAGTGGTACAGCCAATGGCCATATTTTTTTTGTTTCTCATGTTTTATGTCAGTAACAGGTGTGAAGAGTACCCCACTCAATATGCACTACTTGCGATATGAGTTCAACGGCCTATGCTGTATTTTTTTTATATACTCGGTCAGATGCTAATATCTGAGGTTATATCAAAGATTTTTTTCTTTTCTTTCTTTGACCTTAGATGGTGGAAGAAATCACAGAAGCATATGAAAAACAAATGGCAGAATCCAGGGGAGATGTGCTTGTGGCAACCACAGAAGAGATGGAACTTCTTTAATAAATTCACTTCCTTCACCACGACTTTCACTGCTTTCGCTTTGATTTTCTTTAAATTCTGAGCTTGAATAAGATAATTCAAGTTCAGAATTTTCTTTGGAGCTGTCACTGTTACTAGCCATTTAAACACACGCTATCATGCGGAAACGCAGCACTGGCAGATTGTAAACAAACAAATGGGTGCCTAACCCTACGTCATCATGAAGCGGTGACGTAACTACGGATTTTTTTTTTTTGGGGGCGTCGATGAAAACCGGCAATTTTAAACACATTTTTTCCTCTGTAAACGATCATTTTTCGTGATTTTTAAGTTGGATATTTGAATTTGAGAGTAATAAAAACCCATAGGCAACTTTTCAGCGATTTTTTTTTCCATGGCAGGCCCTCTTTAATATACCCAGCTTTAAAGAAAAACTGGTTGGTTTTTTTACTTTACATACAAAATATTCATTTCACAACTTATTAAAAATAACATAATATTATATTTATGATAGTTGTTCAGTTTTGATAATTTTCTGATGCTGGAAACTGACATAACTGCTTGAAATAGTAGAGCACACCACTAGAATGTAATTCTTTAATGTTTCGTCTAGAAATTTTAGTCACAAAAACTGTCGAGGATGTCGAGAGAAATAATTCCAATTTTCTTCTCATACTAACACTAAATCATTAAAAAATGTATATATATTTGTATACAAATTTTGTTCTTCACAGTTATTGACGTCAGAAGGATAACCGCAATTACGGTGGATTAAATGCATCAAGTTGAAACGTTTCACGGAAGAGATCACTTAATGGTAACGATGCTATTAATCAACCCATGTCCAATCTTTGCTACATAGTTGATGCAAATACAGATTGTACGTACGTCGTGTTAGTGGATTATGTTTGTTTAGAATTTACAAAATTCAACTGTTATGTCTTGCGTGATTGACTTATATAAATAAATACATATTTATTGGATGCTGTACATAAGCAATATTAACGATATAATCTGATCTAATATTTTCGTGGGTGCGTTGTGTGTCAAAGTCCCCAATGAAAATCAAATTTCAGAGCTGGAAACTTGGTATTCAATCTAGAAATTGTTATCACGTGATATGAAGTCCGTAAAGCAAGTACTAAAGAGACGTCACGAACCTCGCTAACCAGAGTGAATGATTGGTGACTTCTTGAATACAGAACGATGACATAAATTGGAAATAAATAACTATGAATAATATAAGCTCGTGGCATCCGATATTAAAAATTCTGGATATTTGATTTAAAAATTGCTGTATTACTGAATATTGAATAGTGTTTTATGTCATGGGTGATATATCAACTCTCTTTTTCTGCTACAGTCTGACAATAATACATTGAAAGCCAAGCAAGAATTCCTAATCGCACAACACAGTTATAGTGGAGTCACAATTAGATTGAGTAAAACACTTTATAAAGAATGATTATTAAATGAATGAATTATTCATTTTTCCATATCACTCGATAAAAAATTTGATATAAAGGGCTTTTTTTTCTTCATTTAGAGCGATGTGTTATCATACTAGATTCATACTGGACTAATAAAGCGACATAAAGGCTCTCATTGTCCAGCCTTGTTGGTTAAATGATGAAATGAAATTGGAAACTGACAACAAAATATATTGTGGCATCCGATATATTAAACAAATCGGAATTTTGAAATAAAATAAAAATCACTACTAAACATTCAACTTTATGCTGTCCCAAATTTCCGAAAGAAAATTAGGCGTTGTAAACAATGGCGTATATTCATTTTATGAAAGCGATAGGAAAATCAGTAATTAATCCAGGATTCGTAATATTGAAGAGGTATGTACATTGTGAACTGCATGTTTTCTTGATACAATGGGGTCCGAAAACAAATGAGAAAAGCTGTAAACGAACCGACTGTTTTTATGCATAGTGTTGCTATGTTTATCATTATAAAAATTTATGATTATAAAGTACACCTGCTGTTACCTCTTGGTGTCTCTTCTCTTTTGGCTTTGCTTCGCGAACGAAGGTTCAGGAAGAAATTCCACGTTGACTACAAGCATGCTGATGGCTGACGAAACCTATCCTGGACAGGAAAACCCTGCCACAGCATCCGCAGGCAAAGGTTGGGTTGTTGGTGGGAGCTGCTGGGTTTTTCTTTTATGTCTTCGCTTCTCCTCGACGCTGGATCTCCTATCGGTTCCCAGGTATTGCAGTCTGCAGCCTGAGCTTTACATTGGCGATGGTCAATCATGCACGTTTGAGGGTCTTTTTCAGCGAGTCTTTGTATCGCTTCTTTAGGGCCCTTCTGTCATGCCTGGCAGTACTTAGTTCACCATGCAGGACAATTTTTGGAAGGCGATGGTCATCCATCCAGGTTACATGGCTTGCCTAGCGCAACTGGATTTGGGGCAACATAGCCTCGACGCTGGTGATTCCTGCAGACTCCAGTACTTGGTTGTTGATGATATAGTCACTCCAGTGTATGCTGAAGATATTGCGGAGACAACGCTGGTGAAAACGTTCGAGAAAGCGAACATGACGGCGATGCAGAATCCAAAATTCTGCACCGTAGAGGAAAGTGGTCAAAACAACAGCTCTGTAAACACCGACTTCCGGGTCGGTTCGGAGAATGTTGTTTGCCCAGACACGTTTATGCAGTCTTCCGAAGGCGCTGTTTGCTTTGGACAGCCTGTTGTCAAATTCCATGTCGATCTTCGCATCGGGAGAGATCACACATCCAAGGTAGCTGAACTGGTGGACTGCTTTCAGCTCCGTCTGCTCGATAGTGATGCATAGTGGGTGGTATTCTTCCCGGGACCCAAGCTGGTGGGGAACCTAAGTATTTTTCAGGCTGACCTCAAGTTCAATAAGCTGTGCAGTCTCAGCAAAGCAAGATCTTATGCGTTGTATAACTCTGTGTGTGTGTGGGGGCTGAGGGCGGCGTCATATGCAAACAGCAGATCGCGTACTAGCTGTTCCGTAGTCTTGGTGTGGGCTTTTAGTCGCCTGAGGTTGAAGAGGCTGCCGTTTCTACGAAAACAAATGTAGACACCCTCGTCGAGGTCTTCGGTGGCGTGCTGAAGCATCATGTTGATGAATATAGTGAACAATGTGGGAGTTCAACTGGTGCTGAAGTAGTAGTGCGGTTGTAGTGCTCAGACTAGCAATCCAGGATGGGTTCTTTGCTAGACAGGAGCTCCTTCCCGCCTGCACTCCGTAGGGGACATTGTGTCTGGTGCGAAAGACCGTAGACGGCTTTCACAACCTCATAAAAACCTTTGTATTTCCCAATTTCAGCACAAAGCTGGGTTTTCTCAGCAAGGAAACGGTATTTAAAGGCAATTTGGTGTCAGCGGTAGTTAAAGGCAAATATACTTATGGTTTGCATATAACTGATAAATGAAACGTTGACAAACTTCATTAGAAATAGCACAGTACGTACGTTCGCTGAGTACTTCAGGAACCTCGGGTCAAAGCAACAGTGCAGGGAGGTCAGAATATATTTCTTTTAACAGTTCACTAAAAACATAAAATGCAGCTTTCAAAGCTACATGAAATGTATCCGTAAATTTCAAAAAGCAGGACGGTGCCTTACCAGGAGACTTGACTTACAAACTATCTTACTGATAAAATAAACTTGTCTTAAGATATACGTCGTGCAGCATTATCTCATGTTTACTTAAATTTCGAATTCGGTTAATGAATGTAGTCATGGTGACCGCACGATCAATGCATTTTCAGTAAAGGCCTGAAGCATGCCTATGAACACGAATGCTTTTCTTTGCTTTCTTTGCGATGGTAAAATTTAAAGGCCTCTTTAATAAACCTTGAATTTTTGGCACAATTTTTTTAATTGATACAGCATTGTTTGTTGTGATGTAACGTCCACATTCTCTAATGTTTTTGATCAACTTATGCATTACATTCGAGAGGTGCAGTGGCTCAATGGTTAAGGAGTCTTGCTCGTATGCAAAGACGTCGGGTTCGATTCCCGCCGAAAAGGCTGCATTGTGTCCTGAGCAAAACACTTTACCTGCTCCAGTTTACTCAGCTGTAAATAAGTACCAGCATTGCTGGGGAGTTAACATGCAATGGACTGGCGTCCCTTCCAGGGGATTCGTGTGCTCTCTTCTGCTTACGCCAAGGAAGCCGGGGATAAGCACCGGCCCAATGGCTTGTATAAAAAAAAAATGTTTTATTGCATTACAATCAGCCAATGATGATTATAAGAATATCAATTGATGCAGATGCTGATTGCTGATTAAAGAATGACATGTTAAAAAAAAAAACTTAGTCTTTACGGAACCAACTCTCGAAAAACGTTTGCTTCTTAGAATGTTTCAAAATCGAAACTTATTAAAATATTTCTGTTTCAAACGTTGGTCAACTGTACGTATCCATCCTTGGGTCCTTTCCATCCTTTGCCAAAGTACCTATTTGCCAATAGCCGCACCGTCATTGAACCTATTTTACCAAGCCATCCCCTTTATTTTCAATCAAGCAAAAACTAACGTTTTGCCTAAGGTGATAAAATGTTTATAAAAACCCACAAAAAGCTGATATTCTTATTGACTACGCAAGAAAGCATTCCCATGTAATTTTTTACCTAAACAGAGCGTTTTCCATACAATAATTATCATTTCACATCAAATGCAATACTTTTCAGTCTGCCTTTCCGATACTATAAAACCTACTGACAGCATATACAAAGTACAATTTGAAAACCTACTGACAACACACAACACACGATATGCAGAATCTGTTAGATATCATGCAGTCATGGGTGATTTATTAATCCTTTCTTCGCTAAATTTAAAGCTTTTTTTAATGTACTTAAACAAGTAAAGTCTGTGCAAGCCTGCCAAAATTCACATGCACATAACACACTTATATCGGAGTTACAGTTCGACTGCGTAAGTGCGACGACGACGACGACGAGTGAACACACAATTACAATGACGGGGTCGTCACCTGCGTAATCAGTTATGATAGAAACAATGCTATCACGAAACGCTTAATGCGACCCGGACGAGAACACAGGTACGACGTACGGACAGACATAACATCGACAACCAAGTCAATATCCACGGCCTTTGATAACCCAGTTGTGGTGCACTGGCGTGTCTACCCAACCCAGGCTTGAACCCAGGGCCTCGTGGTCTGTAGACATGTATGATAACCGCTACACCACAGTTGGTAGACAACTTACTGCGTAAGTGACATTGTAATAGATTGTTATGTAACTTATGTTCCAATATTTGACCGGATAGAGTTTTTTTTTTTTTTTTATCAAATATGCTTTTATTCAAAACATTTGTATTTCATAATAAATTCAAAATCCAAACAATCTCTGACAACAAAATGTTTTAAAAAAAGGTTTAAAATATGCAACAGGTCCAGGATACTTTTAAGCCACTTCCATATACAAATACACGTGTATAGTTTTAGATGGTGCAAGACAGCAAGAGAGGTTTGGATTAACAAGTTGTTTGGTGCGTTTTTGAGGAAAATCGGCGTCAGGATCTTGTTGCACCTAAATGACCGTCTGAAAATTGCGTTCGACCAGTGGACGACGACCACCCACGTCCTCGATCTCAATCCACTGTTTAGGCTGGGAGGGCAACAGGCAAAAGTCAGACGTAGTAATACATGGTGTGTGCAATAAGATAGTTTCATTTCCTCATATATGCAAGAAATTAATCAAAACCTCAATAACAGTAATGTTTGAAAAAAAAGTGAAATGTCATTGTGACTTTGATTGTTAGATTGTGGGTGAGACTTTAATGTACAAACTTGTAATTTAATTACCTAGGAAACTTGTTTTACATGACAAGTAATAAATAAATAAGAACAAATCGGAAGTTTTTCTTTTGTGGTATTTAGAAACCTTTGAAATAAGACAATGGTTAAAGGCCTTTTCATTTAAGCAATTGACGTTTTAAAATTTAATCAGTCAAATTACATTTCAACATAAAAAATAATATACTGAATTCGAGACAAGTTTTTTCTTCTTCATATTACACTGCGTTACAAGTGCCATTCCGAACATGGATTGATACCTAATACAATTCAAATTTATATAATCTAGATTTTAATCTTAATAGACTAGTGGGCCTTCCAAAAGAGAGGTGCTTAAGCATTTTAAAACGATCTTTTAATTTGGCAAAGTTTGTTCCTTTTTTGCATTGTGTTATCCCACAGACTGCAATACAAAATTATGCAGTAGGATCAATAAGACGGTGAGAAAAGTGTCTGTCTTGCCATACAGCAGTACAGTAGATACCAACGACTTTGATTACAGATTCTATCTGAAATTGGCTGGTACGTTAAATCTATTTTGACAAGTGACGAAACACACCATAACCAATGTATGTAATGCTATGTATGCTATGTCTTTTAATCAAACAATTTTAATTTGTTGGAAAATCGCAGTAACAATACAAGATTGGTTTATGCTAATCTGCTAACTACCCAATGGAAGCAAGCAACAAACTCTCAAACATTATGTCAATCTGTAAATAGAAGACATACACTAAAGCAACGTTTTTTTTAAATTGAGTGTCTGCATAAAGACACTCAATCTGGTCACATGACCTGATTCTACCGCACTTCTAACTGACTTTAAAAACGTAGTTACCAGCCCAGCACTGACCTCCATAATACCTCTACTAGCCCTCACCTAAAATTCCACCGAGGCCTGAACGAGAGGGGAGACGGGCCGGGATGCATGGAAGGTAAGTTTAACTCTCGTAAATATCCCCGCTATGCTTAGCAGGGTAAATTTACTTCTAGTTATACCTTACCTTCCATGCTATAAATATGATATTTGGTCACATGACCTGATTCTAAAGCTGAAAAGAGGGAAGGAATCAGGTCTCAAGAAAAGTGCCTAATCCGTCAGCCTGCAAATCCGTTACCTTTATATACTAGCAGCGTCACTTCCGCTGCAGCGTCACTTCCGCTGCAGCGTCACTTCCGCTGCAGCGTCACTTCCGCTGCAGCGTCACTTCCGCTGCAGCGTCACTTCCGCTGCAGCGTCACTTCCGCTGCTGCAGCGTCACTTCCCGCTGCAGCGTCGCCCCCGCTGCAGCGTCACTTCCCGCTGCAGCGTCGCAGCGTCCGCTGCAGCGTCGCTTCCCGCTGCAGCGTCACTTCCGCTGCAGCGTCACTTCCGCTGCGGCGTCACTTCCGCTGCAGCGTCACTTCCGCTGCAGCGTCACTTCCGCTGCAGCGTCTTCCCGCTGCAGCGTCGCCCGCTGCAGCGTCACCGCTGCAGCCGCTGCAGCGTCTTCCGCTGCAGCGTCACTTCCGCTGCAGCGTCTTCCGCTGCAGCGTCACTTCCGCTGCAGCGTCACTTCCGCTGCAGCGTCGCCCCGCTGCAGCGTCTTCCCGCTGCAGCGTCGCTTCCCGCTGCAGCGTCTTCCGCTGCAGCGTCACTCCGCTGCAGCGTCGCTTCCGCTGCAGCGTCACTTCCCGCTGCAGCGTCACTTCCGCTGCAGCGTCACTTCCGCTGCAGCGTCACTTCCGCTGCAGCGTCGCTTCCGCTGCAGCGTCGCTGCAGCGTCCGCTGCAGCGTCAGCGTTCCGCTGCAGCGTCACTTCCGCTGCAGCGTCACTTCCGCTGCAGCGTCACTTCCGCTGCAGCGTCACTTCCGCTGCAGCGTCGCTTCCGCTGCAGCGTCACTTCCGCTGCAGCGTCACTTCCGCTGCAGCGTCGCCCGCTGCAGCGTCATACGCTGCAGCGTCACTTCCGCTGCAGCGTCACTTCCGCTGCGGTAAATATTTCGATCAATCAGAAACGTTGGATTGAATTGTATTTTCGTTTTGGTAAATGCAGGATCGTTCATTCTGTCGCAGGGGAAACAAATCGCAAAAACGAACAATAGTTTTCTCCTCTGGTATTCCAATCTGATTTAGAGATGTTCAATTCTGAAAAGCGAATTTTAGAATAAGAATATCTATCCGATGGAGGCACAACTTTATTGCTTATGCATTCAATCAGTATTGTTAAATCAAATAAACCATTTGTATGTGACTTGCAGTCGAAGGATCCCACGAAGGGCAGTTACCTATTTACAACGCTTTTAATCATTGCATATTTAAGCGAAAATACATGGTCATGGTTGTCTTTTATAGCAATCGTTATTCAAGAAAAGTCGGCCTCTCCAAACATAGCGTTAGACAACTCAAGAGAAATAGTTAGCAGGCATTTCTTTAAAAGAAATTCAATTTGTAATCTAATCGACCACTCAAATGACAAACTTCACGCGAAATGGAGGATAATTCTGCCTCGGAGGTTGTGAGACGGTGATGATAAGCGTTCTATTTCCTTCTGAGATTGTGCTTGACATAATAGAGCGATACCCTGATTGTCCAGGGCCGCAACAAACATTTGCATACGATTGTCATCAATCGCATCGCTTTTTCAAAAACTCGCACTTTTAGTTTCTTTAAAAACCAAAATTGCTCACAGGTAAAATAAATCAATAAAAATCATTTTACTAGGTTCTTAGAATTTATTTCCTTATACTTAATGTATC
>JAIGNY010000912.1:982500-1030000 GCA_020152595.1 Chiridota heheva
GGTAACAGTTTGATATTGTACAAAGAGTTCTCACGGATTGGTATTCGGCGTTTTAACTCTTTGCAAAGAGTGGTTAATGAGTGGAATGGTTTGCCTGAGTTGGTGGTTAGCTCCATTTCTGTTTACAATTTCAAAGTCAACAATGATATATTGTTTACTCTGGGCGTCTTTGATATTGTGTGTTTTTCTTTTGTGGTGGTGGTGATGGTGGTTGTGGTGTTAGTTTGGGCTCTTTTTATGGGGTCACTAACACTTCTTAACCCGTCATCATGTTATGTTATGTCATGTTATGTTATGTCACATAAATGCCTCTTAATCAAGGAACAAAAACTGATATAAGCTCCCAGATAATCATTGATTCAAGAATCCATAAAAGCAGGCAATAATTAGTGAAATTCATCTAAGAAGTAGATAGGCCTACGTCTAATATAAAAAGGTAGCACAGGTATCCTGGGTTCGACGGTATGTTTAGTACTTAAGAGAGTATGCATTGTACACATGTGTTTCGAAGTCAAAGTGTCACCAAATATATAGAACAATAACACGTCAAGAAAACACAAACGGCGCAAAACGACATTTCAATCAAACTATGCTTTATTTCATGCTGATGTCTTAGCAGTCAGCTGGTCAGGAAGATCTCCGAAAAGTTGCAGATGAAATATCTACAAAAAGTTAGAGATAGAAAAGCTATGGAAGCCGCCATTAACGCGTTATTACCCACAATGCCCCTATGCTTTCCCATTGACTTAGTGAGTGGGTCAAAATTAAAACGATTGGGAAAATATTTCGAGGCTTCTGTACCACGAGGGATATCAGTATACGGTTACTTTAAGAGTAAATAAACAAAACAATGTGTTGCTTCAAAATATTTCACCGTTTAGATTTCGAGAAGTTCGCGTAAAAGCCCGACCTTGACCTGAATTTATCGATTACGTGCAGTCAAGTGGCAAAAATAAAAAAAGACCACTTACCTCTATATTTAGAAAGACCTCTATATTTATTTATTTACATGAAGATTAAAGGGAAATTGTGTCAATTCTGATTCAAGTAGTTGGAAGACAAAACAGTCAAATTGGAGATCTCGAACTTTTTGGAGATCTCCCGAACTGGTTAGATTATGTTTGTGAGAATGGGGTTATTTCTTACAAGCTAACACAGTAAGAAGTAAAGTTTAAGTAATTTTCTGTTTTTGCATTTTATTTTGTAAAATAATTTTTCCAAACAAGATTGAAACACGAAATCTATAATCAGTCACGTTCCACAAATAAGTAAATCTGATTATGTGTACGTTTTCAAAAGCAACGAAAGGTTTTCATAAACAATGTTGCTTTTGTATGACAGATATATTACAAACTTAAGGAGCGTAAGAAATTGCTTTTAACTTTTAGTAAATTTCCCTAGCTATAAAGAGATTTAATATATACATATATATATATAAATATATATATATATATATATATATATATATATATATATATATATATATATATATATATATATATATATATATATATATATATATATATATATATATATATATATATATATATATATATATATATATATATATATATATATATATATATATATATATATATATATATATATATATATATATATATATATATATATATATATATATATATATATATATATATATATATATATACATATATATATATATATATATATATATATATATATATATATATGTGTGTGTGTGTGTGTGTATGTATGTATGTATGTATTTATGCATGCGTGTATGTATGTATGTATGTATGTATGTATGTATGTATGTATGTATGTATGTATGAATGAATATATATATATATATATATATATATATATATATATATATATATATATATATATATATATATATATATGTGTCTATATATGTATATATATGTATGTATAAATGTAGGTATAAATGTATGTATGTATATGTATATGTATGTATGTATGTATGTATGTATGTATGTATGTATGTATGTATGTATATATATATATATATATATATATATATATATATATATATATATATATATATATATATATATATATATATATATATATATATATATATATATTTATATATATTCTTTCACTTTAGGAAATGAGCTATAAAGGGGTAAAATACACAATACATATAAAATTCTTTAATGTAATTTCAAAGGCTCTCAAATTCCATTATACTGCTAATATTGGTAAGAAACAATCAGTTAACATGAATAATTTGCTAGTTGTTCCATTCTGGGGTCACAACATATTGCGTATTAGGCAAATTACAAATCTAAGTTTGAAAATGATATAAAATGGACAATCTTTAACCGATTTTGATGGAACTTTTGCTGTTTGCATGATTAGTAATTTAGTATAGTTCATGGTTTTTGATCACTTTTAAAGCAAAGTACGTAACGTTCTTAATTTGCTAAGATAGCGAAGTGTTGCATGGCAGCAATAGTTGACTTGTTTGGCGGCTTCTTCCTAAAAACAGCGATGCACTGCTGTGCATGATGGAGATCAAACTTGCCGGCTTCCGTATAAAGGTAGTCATGTTGTTACGTTCTTTACATTGGATCGTAGGGAAACAAATAAATAAACCGCCAAATATTGCATCTTGACTTAAATCTATCCTCTTGAGCTTTGCATGCGCTTTGCCATGTGCAAGTAAATCACGAAGCTGTTTCGACAGATTTGATAAGTGGCTTTCACGATAAGTTATCATCTTAATTGTGCATATAGGTTACCTAGAGAAACAATTTCATGCCCCACAACTTTAAAATATCAAATCTTGCAACGGCATGTAAGATTTGATATATGAGTGTTGTGGCTTGTCATTTAGACGTATTAGATGGTAGATTGTCTTAATTTCTATAAGCTAATGACATCTGCGTCCGGTAAGATTAATTGTCTTCGGTTCGTGTTCGTGCACATATTTGCATGATACTAAAAGAAGGTTCAAATGAAGAACTAATGGTACGAAAGAATTGCTCGAACCTTCAACGTTGAGTGTTTTCATCTATAGACAAATGTCAAAAAAGTCCAAGTGCTGGAGCATTGTGTCATGCAACACTTTCCGGGCCTTAATCTAAATTGCAAATGATATTTTCTAAACCATAGGCCTTTACCGATGCAGGGTATGTTAATAACTGTAGTACGGAGGCCTCCTTTGTATATGCAACAATACAATCTTTACAGCTGGCAAATGAAGAAGTAAATCTGAAGTACGAAGCGTCGCAGTTCGAAATTACGTCTTGAATTCATAGTGAAAACAAAGACGGCTGTCGATACGTCTGCGGTTATCATTACCCTGCACTTACTGGATACTGAGGATTTCTCAAAGCAAACACAGCTGTTTTTCGTGAAATAAATGCCACAGTACTCTAAATGAAATTTCTAATAACTTATATCTCTTTTCCTAAACAAAGGTGTATTCGAAAATCATGTTATAAATTGCAACGACAGAGTCTCCATTCTGCCCATGATAAAACTAGAAGACTAGTATAGCCCTAAAGTTTTTTTAGAATAAAAACTGCTGCTGTATATATTAGCTTAAATGTTTTAAAAAGGCAAAGTGTAACCAGGTTACCGTAGCAAAATGGAGTATCTTATATAGCAGATCAATTTGAATTAAATATATTGTAATGTAGGATGGTAAGTTTATATACTAAATATGGAACACGCAGAGGCAGGGGTGAATCTAGAAAAATCACAATGAGGGTGTTCTGGTTATTATTGAAGTAATACAAAAACCTTGTAACGTTTTCGAAGGGGGTTGGTTCCAGCCCCGCAGAACCAAGGGCGGAGCCGGGAGAAATAGTCAAGAGAACCAAGCCAAAAAAGCGTTTTATGAACAGGTTTTACATGGTTAATGGAACATTTTGGGACGAGGGTGCAGAGTCTTATAAGCGGGCAGTAGGAGAAACGTACTCCCTGAAAAGATTTCATCTTCCGAATTGCATGTTTTCTTTCGATTGGGAAAATTGGGAATTTATTAACAAAAAATGAAAGGAGAATTTGGCAAAGTCATTGAAAATTTTAGCAAAATTTGGCATCATTTTACGATAATTGATGAAAATTTAATACCAAACTTAAAACATAAATATCTCCGTCTGTCCGTGACCCGAAACAAAATTGTGAATGCTTTCTTTACCATGTTGTTTCTTTTGAAATCCTCTTTGCTTGACTCCTGAACTAATCCTTCAAAAGTACTCCTTAACTAATCCTTTATAACGAGATTTCTCCCAGGCTGATACAAAATACATCCCTAACAGACAATTTATGGGAACTTATTTTTATCATCAGAGATTGCATATAAGAAACTCACTAATAATTAAACTAAAATCCTACTTTCATCGTATACTGCGTATTTACATATTCAGGGACAAGATAGATTTGTAAATATTTCCACTCAGTGTTTCTGCATCTCCAATCATGGAGTTTATAACTTTATGTACGAAAACACTACAAAATTTATAGAGTAATTATTTTAAATTTAAAGTGAATGTTGTTTGTGACTTAAATGCACCTTTACGATTAGCAAGTTTTTTAGGTTTTTTATATGGGAAAACAGGAAGCGACATAATGAGTTCCTCCCCATGACTGTATAAATTGGTTGTCAAAATTTGTCTTGAAATACTATAGAAAGCTAGCACTAGTACATCAAACCCTATACGTATGTGACAAAATTTCGGTTATAAACAATAATACATTCGTTACACGATTTAATGATGTCTCATAGTCTACAATACGGGATGAAAATTCAAAAAGCGAAGGCATTTCTAAGTATGCTGATATCAACGAGGTCGAAAGAAAGCAACAAGGATCTCTCATAAAATAAAAAAATAACATATCTCCCAGAGCTAATAAACAAGAAAGCCTCTAATTGACGTCATAAACAAATCATGTGACACTAATGTGTTACTTGCAATGCATATTGTTGTTTCTTGTTCGTTGTTGCGTTCATTATTTCTGGGAGAAGTTTCACAAACAAATTAAGTGGAGAGAATTCGTGAATATTTTTTTTACAGCATATAAATATCTGTTTTTAAATCAAGAAAAATGTCAATCAGAGCGGCTATTTGCCCTTTCCAATCCTCTATTTTTGACTGCTTAAAAACAATCATTAGTTTTTGGTTTACCGAAACGTACTTTTCAAATTGTCAGGTACATATGATGCGAATGTTCTGTCAAATAAAGGTTTATTTGATTGACGTGTCTACGATCACGATCACCATCACAATAACCAATAAGTAATACAGATTACAGAGTAGACACAATTAACCACCCATGGTAGATAACAAAACTAATTCTTCGCCGTTGAAAGAATTCCGCTTTAAAAAGTACTATCGGTCTTATCTTATCACTCGAGGGACGTTTTCCCTAAAACATAAAAACAAAATCACTATCGCAAGATTTTCCAAATGTAGAAAAGCCATCGTGTTCTATTTACTTCGTTTTAAACGACATGAAGAAAATCTACAATGCAAGAATAAAGTATAGAATCATTATGGACGTAAATCACTTAGTTTGATGCAAACGTTCTGCCAAATGTTAGATTATGTGATTGACCACGATCACCATCAGAATAACCAATAAGTAATACAGATTACCGAGTAGACCATATGAACCATCCATGGTAAATATCAAAAATCATTTCTCGCCGTTGAAAGGATACCGCGTTCAAAATTACTATCGGTATTATCTTATCCTTCGATGGACACTTGCCCTAAAACAAATTTCACTAAGGTATAAGGTTTCCCAAATGTGGAAGGCCGTCGTGCTTTATTTATTTATATACGACCTGAGAAAAATCTACATGGGAAAGTACAGTATAAAAACATAAGTACAGTTGATGTAAATCACTTAGTTTGACGGGAAAACGTTCTGCCAAATGTGAGTTTATTGCACTGAGAACGATCACCAATAAGTAATACCTATTTACAGAGTAGACAAAATGAGCCATCCATAGTAGATATCAAAACTCATTCTGTTGAAATTACTATTTATCCTTCAAGGACAGAAGGAACGCTTTTCCTAAAACATAAAACATCATCAAGGTATGGTTTCCTAAATGTAATACGGCCGTCGTGCTCTACTTACTTATTCATAAATGGCCTGAAAAAAATTGTATGCGGAAAATTAAGTATAAACCCATTAGTGCAATGTGTTTGAATCACATAAGTTTGAATTTTACCATTATAAACCGACTGTCTTGTATTCAAAAGTTGAAATTTATACTTTTTTTTTTTTATATATTACAATAGTACTAATCCAAGCAAAGCTTCTACATAGTGATTTTATGATAACCTTATGATAGTAAAAGTTTGTTTCGTTAATTTAGACCCACCCGAATCGGTCACAAGGAAATAAAATGACCAGCGAACACAATTACGAAACGAGTTACATATTTTTCGCAAATCCTTTTTTCATCCAAATTTTCTTGGAAAGTACTGATCTTTTTACAATTCAGGGGCCGTTATTCCATAATAAAACAACTAAAGCCGCTTCTGCAAAAGAACCATTCAAAGGTATCCATATATTTCAAATATGTTTATGTTCAACCGAAAATCTAAACATTCACTTTAATGTCAAAAGTATAATGACGTTAGCCTTCTTTTTCTTTTCTACTCCTTCGGTCAATAACCTTTCGAACAACAATAACAACAGCCATTTTTATATGACACTAATTCTTTCAAAATTAAGTTTTAGAGATAGAAACAAAAAATCTAAACGTTTAATCTAGAATACAATGATGAATATTAAGGATTGTACATATGAGTTCCCACAAGAATTGACAGCAAACAAAATGGCAGCCTCCGGATAATTCTTGAAATTTTGAAAAATAGAAAATAAACTGATGAATAAAGATGTGGTTAGTCTTTATAATATATTGTGTGTAAACGTTTGGATTCATGTTTTATTCAAAACCTAATTTTTGATCAATCTATATATGTTCTAGTGCACCAACAACAATGATCTCGATGTAAATAATATATTTACAGCCAACAATAGATAGTATAAACAAGGAACTACATGCAACTGTTGATAGACTGCGTAATCTAGATTTCACTAGTATATAGACATAAGTGCAAACATCATAAGTGCAAACATCACGTTGTTTATACGGAGGTAAAGTTAAAAATAACATCACATACTTATTCATTTACTTATTCATGAATTGTATTTTTAAGCAAATGCCAAATTTAATGCAAACTCTTGACGATTGACAAAATTTCGGTTTTGATACGTCGTCACGTGCAGATCTTCATGCTTACCGTCCAATCTAGGTACCTCCGGCAATTGCACACTGGACTGTGTTTATTATATTGTCATAATGGAAAGAGAGTATACCTAATCCTTTGTTCTGTTTTTAGCCTAGCGATATATTTGAAGATGTAATTAAACAAATTTGCCCTTCCTTACTTGTTATTTTACAGTCAGATCGTAAACAGAAACCTCTAATCTGCTTGTTTGCTCATAAATAAATCACTGATTTGTTCAAAGTGCGAATTTATTGATTAAAAATAACACAAACACTTAGAAAATTGACCATATTTATCAGTGAACTCTATATCAGGAATCTTTTATAAGATTCGTGTTTATATTTTGTACCGACCAACTCTTGGGAAATTAGCAGTTGCATCTGTACGAAGGCAATACGTCTCTGAGTTACGAAATAAGCCACACCCACCATAGCAATGCGGAAACTAGGTGGGGGAAAACAAACCTCAAATCCGCAATCGTGTACAAACAATGCATTGGCAATTAGATGTTCTCGAGGTCTGCCGCAAGCTTTAGTCCATTTATGGCACTTCTCCGGATCTTTAGACTTTTAGCAAAAGGATCAACAAAATTCAGTTTGCTAAATGTTCTGGGCAACAGCAATCAGATTTACAAAGCCCGCAGCGGGCCCGTAAGCGCAATTTTTGTTCACCATTTTGCCGTCACTCAGTCTGTGAGCGCAGAAATTTGTTTTGTACAGAAAATTGCATCAACTACATGAGCGCGCGTCGCTAGCTAGTTGTACTACACCAGTACCGCGTATAATGTTTGTCCCACTTAGTTACGCAGATTTTGTTGCTAGGCAAATTCATGCGGTGATTTATTGAAAAAGCTGTCAATCATCAAACTCAGACAGGCTAAATACCTACCCGCAGTGTTAAAAATAATTTTCTGTACTAAGCATGATGATGTATAAATAACATTTTGTTTAAAAAAGAAACTCCTAATTTACATTAATTAAGTTCATGTTTACGGCTTTACAAAGACATGTAAAACCAATCAAAATCCCAACGTTACTGCAATTGTATGAATCTCGCGCAGCTGGATAAGTCTGAGACTTCTTTTAGAGTGAAAATTCACGCTTAAGTAATTTAAAGCGCATCACTTGCATCTAAATATTCGAGGGAAATATTGATCAAAAGATTACAGTTTGTCATAATACCGTCTCCAAAACATTAAAATACCGTTCTCAATACTGCAGCAAAACTTACATATATCCAAGCACTTTTACCAACTAAATTAGACTAATCGTTGTTACCTGTTTACGTTTAAGGTGTTCCTCTTATCAAGTGGCGAGACGCTAAATAAAACGAGATTACATTTCCATTAATTCAACTTAAAATAATCCATGTAATATGGTGTCTTTCGATAACATTCGACAGCATGAAACTTGCAATTAGAGAAACACATTTGTACTGTTTCAAAGGAAATGTGTTATCAGTATTCTTCATCTGTATTTATTCAATCAATTAAAATCCAGTTCGAAATGTAGCTCCCAATTACAGTTTTTAAGAGGATCAAAATCACGAATATTAAGCTGTTTAATAACCAATTTAAACTAAAAAGTATTCACGGAAACTGTTTTCCATTTTGAAAATAAACACTTGGACAAACATATTGATAACCTGTTAGTGTAATACCTTATATATTTTTGTAATAGTTTACTTAATTTACCTAATTCTTTAAAACATTTCAAAGAATTTACCAGCTGACTTTAATTTTTATTAGAGAACTTAAACCCGTATAATTTCACCCAAATATAATTGACATGTATTTAGAAATGTTTAACGGAAATATACCTTGGTTCTCTTAGCGAAATCTTCTTGGCGAAAAGCCAAAATTCGCAGCTTTGAAAAAATCGTACTTTCAGGACTTTTTCTTGTTGTTGATTTGAATTTTGAACCGAAAAACAAGATTTCTTTTAATCTAGAGTCTTAAAATAGCTTACAGTGATAAACCAGGTAAAGTACATCATGTGTCTAGCTACAAGTTGTCATTCAATACATCTTTCAATCTATAGCGATAGGCGTACAAGCAGACAAGTATTATTCTAATGTACAGTGTTTTTTTAGTAATATATTTTGAATTGATTTTATACAGGTAAAAATGGATAGTTTAAATGAAATTTACTGTAAGTCCTTAAGGTAAATACATTATGATCTTCATGGAAAAATGCCGATACGCTTAACTTAAATTAAACAGCTATGCAACTATATTTTTTCTTCTGTCGCCATATTCGAAATAATCAAGCAAACTTCAAACTGGATGGACAGTTCATCATAAGCATTACCAGTTCCGTAGAAACCTTTATTATTAAGATTACTAACTATCCCATTTAAACTCCAGCAACGTTCTTGTCAAACAAACATTTATGGAATCTGAAAAATGCATTTTACACAATAAATCATTTGGATCGAAAAGATTTAAACCTTCGAACATTTTGTCTTGAACAGTTTAATGTAATACAGACCTTAATACTTAATTGTATTGTGATACTAATAGGTTGACTTATCAATGTTAAATAAAAGTTGTATTCAAAACTTGCTTAGTGTTTTTCTAAATTTAATTTAACTACATATTACGAAGTTGATCTAAAATACATGTTACCGCGTGAGCACCTCATCTGTTGTTGTAAATAAAGAGCACTCATTTTTACGACTTATTACGACACTGATACTATATATCGAAAAAAGCACCGTTTTATGGATTTCTACAAAGCACTATCTTTTTGTTTCCACATTCAACATCTTGCTTTCTAAACCTCAGATAAATTGATTACATTAAATGCAATGATAAGTCAGCAAGTTCAAATCAAGTACAATACGAGGTGATCATGCAAATGCAGTTACGCAATAGAGCGTAGATTACAAAGATTTGATTACTCAACTGTAAGAGGGTAATAATCTGTTCAAACAGTATGAAGTTAAGTTACAGTCATTCAAATGTAACAGAGTATGATATTGCAGATGGTATATTACCTTGACCACCTGAAGCAGATGTGTGATCAGCCGATTCTCTTTGAAATACGGAGAATCAGAAGAAGAAAAAAATATAAACTGATACACGGAAAGCTCTTTCAAAAAACAAATAGTCGAACAATTTTACTTTAAGTCCGGATAATTTTAAGCAAATAGTCAAACAATTTTACTTTAAGTCCGGATAATTTTAAGCAAATAGTCGAACAATTTCACTTTAAGTCCGGATAATTTTAAGCAAATAGTCGAACAATTTTACTTTAAGTCCGGATAATTTTAAACAAGTAGGGCAGTCCGGGGTTTACCCTCGTACAAAGAACAATTTGAAACCTTCGAAAGAGGGTTTAATCAGCCCATGGAAGTAGCCATTACCAGTCATTCACCGCATATCCACATACTACACAATGTTTCGACTTCAAACCATTTTGTGAACATTTGATTGAATATGGCAGATGGATTAAAGGTGTATCACGGCGGCTTCTAATCGAAACGGTTTCAGCACATTGTTGTTTAAGTTGTTAGGTCTGTGCATAAGTCGCACCGCGATGTAGGACCATATCCCAGATCGAGGTATATCCCGGACTGTAAGGTACCACAAGTTTGTTGATTTGGTAAACGATTTTCCAAGAATGTATAGAACTGACGATAAGCTTTTCAAATCCAGTCGCCTGAAGACAACCACAGCAGTTAGGCAGACCATCCTCCGCGATCTACTCGGTTTTGCTGATGATTGTGCCCTTAGCGCATGTTCTGAGTAAGAGATGCTACTAAGTATGGACAAATTCTCTTCTGCATGTGACAACTTTGGCCTAATAATTAGCACAAAGAAAACAGAATTCATGCACCAGGATCTCAAAGCAGTCGACAACTACATTTACCTGGGCAGTAATCTATCCATAGATGTAAACATTGATGCAGAGGTCAACATCTGGATCGCAATAGCGAACTCTGCCTTTGTAATAATGTTTTGGACCGTTGAGGAATGAACCTTACCACCAAGTTGATAATCTATAGTGCAGCAGTGCTCACTACCCTCCTGTCATGCCTGTATGCTTATGAAACTTGGACAGTGCACGACAGGCATGCCAAGCAGCTTAATAACTATTACCTGAGCAATCTCCGGAAGATGAATACAAAGTTCCTGACACTTAGATTCTCACTAGGACTGGTATCCAAGTGTCTACTCCTTTATCGAAAAGGCTTAAGTAAGATAAGCAGAACATGTGGTTCGCATATCAGACAATCGCATCCAAAAGCAAATTCTCTATTGTGAGCTCTCAGAAGGTCAGCGTTCAGTCGGCGGACAGAAAAAAACAACACTATAAGGACGTGATAAAAGCCTCACTAAAAAGCTTCTGCATCGACATACCAACTAGGGGATGCATGCCAATGACCGCCCCACCTGGCGTAGCAAGTTAAGAAGTGGACTTCATACTGCCTAGCAATACAGTTTACTTGAGGCGCAAAGGAAGCGTGTCGCTCGTATGGCACGGGCTGCTGCCCCATCACTTACTGGACTTACCCATGCTTGCCCCACATGTAGAAGAGACTTCCGAGCACAAATTGGCCTCTTCAGTCATATACGATCACACCAAACCCAACCACAGACTCGTCGTGTGTAGCCTTGGTCATCATCGCTTGCGATGGACAAACAACACATTTAAAACACTGTAAAATTGTGTTCATTAGATGATACCTAACCATCCTTCAAGCCAGTGGCGTAGCCAGTGGCGTAGCCAGCATTAAAAAAGTAAGAGGGTCCGAGAAGGTCCTAGACCCCCTCCCATGACGAGATGTTCAAATTTAGCCCACTTCTGAAAGAATGTTTTTCTTCATAAAAGCAAAAAAATCTATAAAAAGCAAAGTTTATCACAATTTTTAAACATTTCCTAAAAAAAGTGTGGGATGGGGAAATCCAGACCCACTAATCCTCCCTCCCCCATTGGCTAGACAACTGCTTTAAGCAATTAGCTATTTTCCCTGAGGAGCCAATAAAGTTTTAAAATATTGACATTCTTCGCTTTATATATTCCTTGTTATTTTATTTACTGTTTTTGCAGTCAGATCGATAAAAGGCATAAGGATTAGTCAAACGACAAGTTAAATCCATCTGCTTAGATTAAAGCACGAACGGCTGGTAGTTTATGACGATACTATTATTTCAATCCAGGTGACTTTTAACTTTTGTCATCAAGTGTGCTAAACGAATCCCCTTGTTAGGATTTAACCGATCTACGTTAAAACAGGTATTTTACCGCCCGAAAGTCTATTAACCGACTTCAAAACCTTATTAGGAATTAAGCTTTGTATCTTAAGTGCAAAAGATGATTATATTCAATAATTCATGACTGTATATGTGTCATCCTTTTTGAAAATAAGTGTGTTAAAACGTCAAAACAAATTCCCTTCTTCAAATAATTTTTCAATTTGCGTATTTAGATTTTTTATCTTTTAGATTATTTCTTTAGACGCTGAAGAAAGGTCAAAAAGGTGTTAATTTCATCAAATTAAAGGCCTTTCTCTGTTTTTGTTTTATTCATAGAAATCATAGAAATGACCTCGATTTTATCGATTACTATTTGATAATTATCATTAGGTAATGAAAAGCGTTATCTTTATCATCTTTCTTGATTAGTATCTTATGAAATCATCATTTCGGTTTTTTCTTGATATCTTTTAAAGCTGAAAATTGCAATAAGATTTTTATATATATATATATATATATATATATATATATATATATATATATATATATATATATATATATATATATATATATATATATATATATATATATATATATATATATATATATATATATATATATATATATATATATATATATATAGATAGATATATACATATGGAGATAGATATAGATAGATAGATAGATAGATATAGATAGATAGATAGATAGATAGATAGACAGATAGACAGATAGATAGATAGATCAAGATTGATTTAATGATTATCCACAGACGAAGAGATACCTTTCAGGCGACATTAACTTATCACGCATTTTGAGCTAAATTGCAAACATGCGGAAGGGCAAAATATATTTTGCATGAACTATAACAAGAATTAGGTTTAGAAACTCCGCAGGCATGGTGACAATTGCACAAGTTGTTATTCCCAATCTGATACTGATAGCAGTGAAGACAGATTTGCTCGCATTTTTGGAAAAATAAAGTAGAAACAATAAGAAGAAGCAAACTCGTAGGTTATAAAAAAAAATTATTTGATAGTGCTCGCTTACTTGAGAAAGGTTTGTATATGCGCGCGATATTAACCTGCCTTGCAGGCCCTTGCATTTGAAATTTAAGGAGATGATATTCCAAGAAGATATTTTCATCATCTGGTGTAAACTAGAGATGAGGTGATGAACAAATCTTTAACAGTTGCCTTTTTTCGACAAAACAAGATTAAATTTTGACCAAAATCGTAGGGTATAACTAACTAATATATGTTCTCACACATTGCCTATTAGAAAATGAAGAATTCAGCTGTTCAAGAACGCTCCTTAAATTTGTGACACGATTTAGTTCTTGATACCCACCATTACCAACGCCCCTCCCAACAACCATAGGTCGTTGCACCCTAAACGTAAGTATCACCGAAAGGCTTATTTATCGCACAAATATCCCTCGAAGGACAAATTCCAGCTTATATTATATATTCCTGAAACCAGAAAATATAAAAAATTCAACAGAATCTTTCCCGGACGTGTACCTATACGTTTCCATAATAATTTGAAATATCGATGTGAGAAATATATACCAACGGTACTATGCAACCAACCAATCGACATATTCATTCCATTATTCATTCATTTTTGTCTACTTGTATTTGTAAGTGTTACAAATAATTCTCAAGTTTGTCACGATTTGTAAACTTGTCTGACACAAAATGTTTGACCATACTCTTCAAGCTTTCCAAGCAAGAGCGTAGATCCCGAGGTGGGGGTATATACCCCCTTATTTTTTGAAAAGGAAGGTGGTGGTATGTACTATAATCCCTCGCCCCCTCCACACTTTTGCCGATGATACCGCCCAAAATGTTCATTTACTAAAATAAATGCTTTTTGCCACTTCTGTTATTTAATTGAGAAATTGGGAACGATTAAACCGTATATCACAAAACTAACCAATAGATACTTTAATCTCAATTACCGCAATATAATAGTTATCCTAACGTCACGTCATATGATTTTGTAAAATCCGATTTCCGAAGTTTCTTGATGTGACCTTAAACTGAATAAACCTGTTTGCTATTAAAAATGACTTCTAAGTACAACCTACTATTGTTTTCTACGGGTTTTAGATATAAATGTGTTTGAACCCTAAGGATTGTTTAATGTTATTTTAGAACCAATTTTAGCCCTCAAATTTTGAATTTTCCAGGAGCTTCTGAGGGCTCGCCCCTGGACTCCCACCGGGGCTACGCCCCTGAACCCCACCACGGGTCCTTAAGCAGGCCCCTAGATCCTACACCTATCGGCGAGCGTTTCGCGTTAGCATTGCCACAAACGCGGCAAACTAGTCCTCCCAAAAAAATCACCCCCCGCACATGAAAAATGGATCTACGCCCTTTCCAAGTAAGTATTACCTTCTAGGAAATTTTCTATAGACGAAGCGTTTCAAATTAATCAACGAAACATTTAAAAAAATTGATAGGAACATGCTTTGACGTCAGATTACTGCAGATATATTTTTTATCAGTTCCCCAAAAAACTGAATATAATTTTTAACAAGGTGCTTTCTAAATGCATTTCCGTTAAGTGTATTACGCCTTAAAATGATATGGTGAAATGGAATGTACTCAGCGTTTAGTGATTATCCATTTTCTAATCTGCCAGATTAGTTCCCAAAAATAAAAGAAATTACTTTTCCTTATACGAGGACAACCGGTAATTGAAGAGTTCTATTTTCCAAAATCAATTACCCCTGTACCAGTATCCCCTGTATACAGAAAAACATGTTTGATATAAAGGTGAACACTTTAATTAAATTAACTTTATTTAAGCAATTATCAATGTTTCTTTCTTTCCATTGTAATGAGATCATCATTGTTTAAGAAATGATGAAATTTGTACTCGATGAGAAATAACTACCGTATACCAAAGCGGTGAAAATATTCTATTCTACGAAAGACCTTCATTTTAATAAAATATCATTTTTGGTCCTGAAGTAAGGATTGTCAGATTTTATTGCATTTTCGCCAGACAGAACCCACAGAAATAGGAATGAGGTCTACAGAAATAATTACCGATTCACTTTAAATAGTTGTATTGATGGTTATATTAATAGTTGTATGGATATTTTTATTGATGTTTTTATTGATTGTTCTATTGTTGGTTCTGTTAATGGTTCTTTTAATGGTTCTATTACAGTATCAATGGTTCTAGTGATGATTCTATTGTTTATACATCGCAAAAGAAAAATGACTGCCTAAACTAAACAAAGAATAACCAGAACCAAAAAGTGTTGTGGTTCCAATGCTTTTTTTTTTTTTTTCTTACATTAGCAGATTGATTTGCAAAATTTGTATTAATTGTCATGCTATTGCATATCATGAAATATTTGTTCCATGATATTTATTCATAAGCCACAACCACCATACAGATCAATAAAAATATTGACAACATTAGTATTTGCACACTTTTTCAATTTTTTTACTGTAAGCCACGTCCAGTTATTAATATGAAGGATATCACTACCACAAAAAATAGAGCGCCTATACAGACCATGGGTTATCTGTGTACCCAATATAACATGAATCCAGCTTACGGATCTTAAGATACTCTTTTTACAAGCTCTTTTAGGCAAAATCATATAAAGCCCCGCCCACCACGCATATTAATGAAATTCAACGTTTTTACATCATGAAAATGAAAATGTAAACACCAGCTAACATCATAATATTCCAAATATGAAACAAAACAGACATGCGGTTGTTTAAAAATGAACATTTCTAGATTTTTACATTAAGCCCCGCCTAATCATTAATAGGCATAACATCACCATCAAAAACAATACGGCTTATCTACAGACCACCGGCTATCTGTGCATCAAATATAACATGAATCCAGTTTACCGTTCTTGAGATACCGTGTTTACAAGCTTTTTTCAGCGAAATGATATGTGCCCACAGTGCACATTGCAGAAATTAAACATTTTTTACATCACATTGCTTTTGGGACGTTAAACCTTGCTGTGCTATGCTATGCTATCATAATAGTAGCAAATATGAAATGAAACAGACATGCGGTTGTTAAAATATGAACATTTCAAGATTTTTATATTAAGCCGCGCCTACTCATTAATATGCATGACATCATCATCAAAAACAATAGGGCCCATCTACAGACCATAGGCTATCTGTGTTTTGAATATGACATGAATCCAGTTTACCGTTTTTGAGATACCGTGTTTACAAGCTCTTTTCAGCAAAATCATATTAAGCCCCGCCCACTATGCATACTAATGAAATTCAACAATTTTACACCATGAACATGTACACACCAGCTAACACCATAATTAGACCAAATATGAAACAAAACAGAAACACCGTTGTTGAATTATGAATATTTCAAGATTTGTCATGGGCTATCTGTATACCACATATGACATGCTCGTTTACGAGCTGGCCGTCACATACACATACATATACACCCACACACACACACACACACACACACACATACACACACACGCGCCATCATGACCGCATAGGTTCCTGATGCTATCGCATCGGAACCAAAAAACAGCAAGTTTTCTTTAAAAAGAAATACTTCCAATCTAAAATGTATTCAGGCTGACGACGAAAGTTCGTTGGAATTGACTCTTTTAGTAACTTCGAATTATTTTGAGAAAATTTTGATAGTCAACTTCAGGATCTTTTAAACAATTTGTTTTCTGAATTGAATTCCAAGGAGTGTTATTGGAACTTAATACATGAATTAGTTTAGCTCTTAAGGAGGGCCCGATCAAATTCAACGAACACACTCAATAATCAATTATTCATATCCATGTATTATCAAATCATCTTAGAAGAAAAATTTAATGAAAAAAAATTAAAAATCTTGATAAGTGTTTCCTTAATCCAGTTTCCCGAGTTGCTAAAATTACGAGGACGACAGGTAACTTTAAATCGGGTTCCGTTATAAAAACATAAATGTTCACTATTCATGCTTCTGATATAATGGTGAAAACATTACCGAAAAGATCATTGCAATTAAATACACATTTTCTACACAAATATTTTCTTCGTATTTGTTATTCCAAGATAATGAGATGAGGTTATTATTTTTTTAAATTAAGTCGAAGTTTATGTTTACTGGGAGATAGTTGGATTATCAAAGCCTAAGCCAAACGCTATATTCTGTAAAACACCTTCATTAAAAATAACAATCACGTACGACTGTGCATAAATCTATTAGAAATTTCGAGTGTTTTACTTATTTATAAGGTTAGCTGGAAAATGCGACCACTTATATGTATTTTTTTTTTTTTTTGTTCCTAATGTTGAAGTTAATAATGAGTTCTTGTCTTAACAAGGTTCAACATTAAATGGAGGAGTAAGAGTAGGGGTGTGGAAGCGGGTGTGGGAGTGGAAATGGCGGCTCAAGATAGTAATGATAAAGTGAAAGGTAGGTAAAAAGGAATGTTATTTCATTTTCTTAATAGAAAGTCATTTGAAATTAAAGAAATATTCCTAATATTTTTCATATATATCATAGAGAACTATTAAAGAAACAAATTGGTGTACCAACCATGTTGATATCATATTCCGTTGTGGAATTATTACATTTCAAAGATTTCCCTAGTGTGTTAGAAAGTGACCAGCAGTGCAAAGTGTGATGTCATAACTGCAGATCCAAAACAATGTGTACGTATGTCTTTGAAAATGAATTGCTCGTTTCTAAATTATTGTAAAAATTTATTTTCAATTTTTAAATGAGGTATAATATGCCCTTTGGAACAACAGGAATTGCCCATCTGCTCAAGTAATTACATTCTAAATGAAAGAAAAATACATTCTTATTTTCGACCAATACATAAAGAATTATCTTCGATCTGCATTCATGACATCACACTTACATTGCAAGGTCACTTTACAACACACTTTTCAAATGTTTGAAATGAAATAATTCCTAGTCAAAATAAGATATTAATGTTTTTTCACCATTTTGTTTATTTAATAGTCCTCTACCATATAAATGAGAATGCACAATTAACGGGGATTTTCCTTTTAATCAATCATTTTCAATTCAGAAAATCAGACAGTTTTGGGGGGATAATAAGATATATTATAAAAGAATGTATAACTGTCTTAACAATTTCAAAGATCTTAGATCCTAGATCGTAATGCAATGGAGGCCATACACAATACAACATAACCCACAATGCACCGTGGGTTGCTTAAAAATCATTGTGTTGGTACACTCGAAATACCTCTTTGAATTGTTAATACATTGTAGATAATAAAAACCAAGTGATACTTTTTAATATCATATAAACCAATGAAAAGATGCAAGACATAAAATATAATCTTTAAAGAGGGAGGCTCGTCTCAGTAAAAAACGGTAAAAATGGGGGATACTTTATTTTGACGTCACTTCCGGTTGTGGAGGCAAGATTCGATCCTCTGTCTGTTTTTACCACACAGTACAGCCAGACACTAGCATGTATGTTGTGTGTTCAGAATTACATACACAGCGCATTACGTTACTGTGACGAGAAACTTATTTGTTTTTTTCAATGCTTTTTTTTGTCAGAAAGCGAAAGTGAAATTTTAGTATTATAATACTACAATGATAGTTACAAATAAAAATTACTGAGAAAAAAAAAGAAGAAGATGAAAGCAAAAAGTCAAAATAAACGATTCTACTGGGGCTTGAACTCACGGCATGATTTGAAAAAAATTTTTTTTTAGTTGCGATCGCCGCAAGCATCTGGGCTATCTCGTGTGATGACCTTGAAGGCGTTTTAAATAATACGAGACAACAAATCGCGCAGCAAAATTTCAACCAATCAAAAAATTTGAAAGGAATTCTAAATATTGTGCACATATGACGATATCGCCTTTTTAAGTGTTTGGAATTACCATATGAAGTATCTTTATAACAACATATAAGATTTTTACATAACGTGAATACCACATATAAAACCACATACACAATGGTAATCAACTACATTTGAATGTCACCAATTCCAATTTTTGAAAACGACATTCCATAACATATACAACTAATTAATTGATTTGAACCATTTCTGGCTGTTTGTATACACAAAGGCATAGATAGGATGACAAAGTTTGTACGTTAATTTACAATGACGGGGTCGTCGCCTGCGTATTCGGTTATGATAGTACAAAGGCGTACCCGGACGAGAAGACGTAAAGACATAACATCGACAACCAAGTCAATTGGCCTTTGATAACCAGTTGTGGTGCACTTTTACCCACCCCAGGCTTGAACCCGGGGCCTCGTGGTCTTAGCAATCCTTTGGTTTACTTATAAGGTTTTTATCTAGTTGGATACACGTGTCCATACGAAAGTGATACAAATTGCTGTAATTACATACATGCAAAGTGGATTAGCGCCACTTTGTGAAATGCTTTTTAAAGCAATCATTCAACAAAACATTTGAAAGATATGAATAACTTCAATTCATTATCCAAATATCATACATTAATATCACATGTTCTTCGAGTATTCGAATTTTAATTTATTGTTTATTTTACTGATTAGTGTCAATTAATTTACTTCTACTGGGTTTTAATCAGCTGTATTTCCTACGTGTCTATTCCCTTTAGAATCGAGAGACGTTGAACGGACACTTTCTGTAGATTCAAATCTAATGAAATTATTTCTGCCTCAACTCTTTTCCGAATTTTATATTTTTGAATTATTTCAGCTGTCATCTGCTCGCGACGTGATTGCCTACACAGACTCCCACAGCTCGTAAATCTGGTCAACTTTTGGTGTTAAATTTCACGGCACAAACGTATAATGGTTTATATACGATAAGTTTCGGCATATATTGAAACGTTAAACACTTTCTCATTAGAATTAAGAGGATTCTACTGATAAACCGACATTTTTTTCAGGCAGATAATTGTTACCAAAAGTCTTTTATTATTGTAACTTTATTTGAAAAGAGCACAAAAAAAAAAAAAAATTTAAACAATTTCAATTTCTTATAATCATTTAAGCGAATATAGTTTTCCTCTTAATCCATCGGAATGTGTATGATAACAGAATATTCGTCGATATAGTGTAAAGTATGGGCAAAGACGTTTTGTGATCTCAAATTGCTGTTCAGTGATATATTTCACCTGGGCACGCCATCCGTATTGATTAGAAATCTGTTCTACAATTCAAAGTACTGATAATGTAATTAACTCACCTGCAGCGTCTACGCGATTAAGAAACTCATCACCCGGTTCTAAAATCCCTCATGTGATATCAAACAACATTGTGCTCTCTAAACTGTTCATCGATTTTAGTAAGCTAGAAATCGATTGTGCGAAAATTCCTGCGAAATGAATTCTTGGATCGATGCAAAGTGTCTGCATTGCGTCAGTATAACAAGTACTTACTGAATTCCGTTCACAGCAATGTTCATGTTTAAATTCCAGTCGCATTTCTATCATTTCCTAATCTTTATAGATTCGACCCGGCCCGGAAGCCTGCGTATATACCGCAATAGTATGGTATACAACACCATGGAAATTTCATTGACATGGCAATCAGGATTAACAAAACACATCAACTGAAATATGACTTTCATCCTTTTTTAAATTAAAACATTTAATTTTTTCATTTCATTGATTCGGTTTTTCACAACATTTACAATTTACATGTACATATCAATTTACATTTGTATGACAAATTACAACAACAAGAACAAAAAAAAAAAAAAGCATAACATAGTAAATCTCGCAATAAACTAAATTGGCTTGAGGAGGGAGATTTCCTCTTTTCCTAATTTCTTAACTTCTCAGAAATCATATAACCATATCCGTGGAGAAAAAAATATACAGCATATTAATTGTTCAGCACAAAATTATGACCATGAATAAGGTCCTAAGCTTGTAGAAAATCCAAATATAAATCCACGCTGCCCTGCCGGTGGCGTGTCAAGGAGGGTCTAAAAATTGTTTGAGCCATAGTGGACAACATTTGTAAATGTGACGTGTTAGAGTTGACGTAAATATTGTTTTCACAAAAGTTTGTCGGAAGAATTTGGGAAAGGACGCACGGGATTGTGTTTGTATTATGCTCGTCAACATCATCAATGGACAGTTGCGTATTTTTCTGGATCAACAGATGATCTCGGTCAAAGAAGATCACTAATGTATTAAGGTGTCTTCGACCTACGACCCTGCGACCTCTGGAACCGGTTTGCCATTTTGTTTTCCTGCTTTGCCTTTAATTCCATTTTCATTTTCTGCAGTAATATCATTCCTTGATGATCTTTTTGCACTTCAACGAAACAAGATGATATATAATATGGTCAAATTGCACTATGTGAAACATAATTAGGTCGGTGCACAGTTGACCATTTTATGGTCAAATTAGGCGATTCCGTTTTAGAGTGCATAACTAAAACTCCTGTATCAATGCTGATTTGTGCCCAAACCAGACAACTTGCATGTAATATGACGAGGAGCTGCTATTTAGAAATGTAAGATCCCTGGATAGATCTAAGACTGAAGCTACTTACTCTTTTTACCCTTTCCTTGACCTCTGTCAACACACACTCACCCATCCTTGAATGGAATCAACCATATCGCTACTGCAATAGCTCAGTAATGAATAAGAAGATGCAATTAATAAGCGCACAATGTGAAGTGAGAATTCCAACTTAACAAATAGCTTTAGCCAAGAAAAAAAAGCTTCATGCTGGGATGTATTTATTAAAGTGATCTGACCCGTATCAGATATCGGACGTTTTGTGAATTAAAATGAATTGTACCGTGGTAGTTTCATTAATTTGCTATCTATCACCTCTATGTGATTTCTGAACTCCTGAAAGAGCCTAAAATTACGTTTATTCAACTTAATGAAACGATCGCTATCGGTCGTTCGATAGATCAAGATTGTCCGTTTACAACAAATTAGCCAATGAAAGAATACTATTTTTGTATCACGGTCGACAATTAATAGGTGCAGACATCACTGTAGTGAACTCCGTGTAGACCATTAAGCTTATCGCGAAAATTATAACGCAGAATAAATGTTCTATCATGCACGTTGTGCCTTCATGTGAAGGAAAAGTAGTCTATTTACTGAAACAAGCTGGACTTAATTCGGCAAAAGATTCCGTGTTCAAATCGTGTGAATTCGACTGTAAAGAGGGTGAAATCGCTCGACCAAGATTATGGTCTCTCTAGGCCTACTTATAGGGCTCACCTGAAACTCAATTGATAGAGGCACCTATTATTACGGTCAATGGGAGAAACACGATTTTTCATGATTTCGACCAAAATTGCGCAGTACCTCAACTAAAATCTTCCAGCAATCTAATTATTGTCGATTTTGTCATTATATATCAGCAAAACAAAACAAAAAATCCCGCTATCCGTAATGGCTGAAAACGAGGTGTTTTTATGAAAAAATCAGGCCTTAAACGTTACGCTATGTAACTACCTATTACGCGAAAATATTATTTTCGCGTAATAGGTACTATCATAGCGTGACGGATTGCGCGAAAAGCTGCGTGTTTTTTCATCGTTTCCAGCCATCCCGGGGTGCGAAATTTGATTATTTTTTGTTGGTGAAATAGTATGATAAATCGGATAATAATTACATTTCTGGGAGTTTTCAGCTTAAGTATGAGTAATTTTTCTCAAAATCACGAACAATCGTGTTTTGTTCCCATTATCCGTAACGTTAAGTGCCCCTATAAATCGAGTTTCGGATGAGCCTAATATCTCGCACAACCCATAGGCCTAGGCCTATACGACAATTGCAAAGTTGGAACATGGTTTGTTTGCACAGAGTGTAATATATGCGATTTACGAACGAATGCAAAATTTCCAGAGCAGAGAAAAGGTAAATATTTCTTTTTTTTACGTATTTCCTCTGATGAGTATGTACTATCCGCAATTAATGGTTTTAATTTGAGCTAAATTCTGAATTCCTATCATTTTATTATTTTTAGGGGTCCAAACATCTAATGCTATTTTAACAGATTGTGTAGGCCGAACTAACCTTACATTTTTTATAAGTACTTTATTTCATGATATGGGCTTCGAATAGGAGTTTGTCCTTTCTCTGCAGTCATAGACGTAGTGATGGAGTTGGAACTTGACCCTTGTCTGCAGGCGTAGTTGTAATCGTAGTGATGAAGTAAGAACTTGTCCTTTGTCCGTAGTCGTAATCATAGTGCGCAAAAACAATGCTACGTGAACAGATGAAGAATATTGTCTTGCAACTGCGCATGCGTAGCGGACTCTTTTTACAATGTGTTGGAATCTGCATTTGAGCCTATTTTTCTTGTGCATTCCAAAGGGAATATAAACAGCCATTATTTGATTTATCATTTGTTTTATAGCTGCATTGATCTGTATTTAGATTCAACTTGTCATTGCCATTTGCCAATCAAAATTAAATTATACTTTTTGCTTTCCATTACCTCGATACAATTAAGTTTTGAATCTTGTATCGAGAAAAAATCGTGTAACTGATGTTAGAAATTCACAGCAAAGCTGCATTTCTAGTTAAAGAGAATACTGTTTTCATTTAGTATGGTTGCCGTCAATTTTTCCTATATAAATTTACCATAAGCTTGTTTTAAATGATTCGCACAGTGTAAAAATGTGTAGGCTCATTAAATGGAAATTGTTTGTCGAGTCCACTGCCACACCATTCCAGTTAAGACCATACACTTTATACCTTATTCCAGCTTCAATTTTACTTGAAGCTGGAATTGTCGCAGTACTCTTAAACCTCAATAGTAAATTCCTAGTAAAAGCGACTGTTAATCCTCAATGGTAAACTGCTAGTAAAGCGGTACAACTGTCTAGGTTTTTTTCAGTTCATATCACACATTATTAAAATTGATTCGTGTCTTTTGTTTGTCACTCTTAATTGTGTGATATGTGCTGTACTATGTATATTCAGTATAGAAATGTATTCTTATTCCAATAATGCAATAGTTACAGCATATATAATTTTTTGACAAATAATTTCTTAAAGAAAAAAAAAAATCTTTCCCATATTGTTTCATTGTTTGCTTCTTAATAAGATAAAATAAACCACGGTATACAGGGGTAAAATAACAGCTCTGAATTATTTTCATGTTTTATCGCATATGAAAATATTTAAAAAGAATGAAATTTGTTTTTCAATGCTTGTTTTGGTCACAGGTTTGAAATTTCTCAAAAAGAATTAAAGATAGGCTCAAAATTACATAAATATATATATATATATATATATATATATATATATATATATATATATATATATATATATATATATATATATATATATATATATATATATATATATATATATATATATATAAATATATCATATATATATTTTATATATATAAAAATATATATATATATATTTTATATATATATATATATATATATATATATATATATATATATATATATATATATATATATATATATGTGTGTATATATGTATAAATATATATATATGTTTATGTTTATATTTTAAGCCAGTTTTAGTATTTAAATTTTTGTTCTTTTATTTTGTTACGCTCTCATATCTCTTTTTCAATTCATTGTTGTTGTTTTTTTGTTTTTTTAGATTAGACACCAACAACTAGTGCTGCAGCAAACCTACCTACTTACTACCTATACATATACATATATATATATATATATATATATATATATATATATATATATATATATATATATATATATATATATATATATATATATATATATATATATATATATATATATATATATATATATATAAATATATATATATGTATATATATATGTATATATATATATATATATATATATATATATATATATATATATATATATATATATATATATATATATATATATATATATATAAATATGTATATATATATATATATATATATATATATATATATATATATATATATATATATATATATATATATATATATATATATATATATATATATATATATATATATATATATATATATATATATATATATATATATATATATATATATATATATATATATATATATATATATATATATATATATATACTTTACATACGATGCACTGATATTGGCCCAGAATTAATGGTATGTGATGCCCTGCCGATGAAATTCAATATCTTAGTTCAGTGTTGATTCTAAAGTGCAAACCCTTCCCACCTGATGTTCAAATTGGAGATAGCCGCATTGGAAAATTAATTTATATCTTCTTTTTAGGGGTCTTCTACAGGATAAGGGCTGGGTTGGGCCTTCTGTGGGGCAAGGTCCAGGCGCTTCCAAATGAAGGGACCTTTCCTTTGGCTCACTATGGAAACAAGATCATACTAGTGTAACTATGGTTCACACTAGTGTTACCAGGGAATGTTCAGGTTTTCCACCAAAAAAATTAATTTCAACAAAATTAAAAGAGCGGTTCCTAAGATTTTAGCATATATTTTGAATATTTGCAAAAATGTTGCTCTTGAATGTTGTTGTAGTATTCTATAAACCACTATGCAATATATTTCTTGCCCTTTATTCCAGCAAGTTATACATACCTTTTAAATGCTGGCTGCTAGGGGTAGGGGTTATGACATAGCAACCAAAACTGCATTTTTTAATATTTCCCCCAATTTTTCCCCAATTCTTTTACCCCAATTTTATTTACCCCAATTTTATTTCCCCCAATTTCATTTCCCTTAATTTCATTTCCCCCAATTTCATTTCTGAATTTCTCTTCCCCCAATTTCATTTCCCCCAATTTCTTTTCCCCCAATTTCTTTTCTCCCAATGTCTTTTCCCTAATTTCTTTTCCCCAATTTCTTTTCCCCAATTTCTTCCCCTTAACTTCTCGTTAGTGTGCAAATTCCAGACATGTAAATATTGTTTTTATGATAATATTAACTAAATGTCTACAAAGGTTGTAAGTACTTTCCTATTTCGAGAAAGCGGATCAATCTTTAGAGATTATTCTATCAGCTAAAAGAATGGTCCAATGATTATTGTCTGATTATAAGAACAAAACAACATGCGTTAAGCTGCATAAAGCAATCTTAAGTATTGGGTTTAGTTGTTGAGTTTACTTGTCTTCACCACTCAGTTAGGGGTAATAATTGATAAAGACTATTCAAGCAAATATGTATTAATACCGTTGTAGAAATTAAAATCAAAATTACAGAAATGAGAAACGTGACCTCCTTCTTTTACACATAGTAATATCTCTGTGAGTATGTCTTTTGACATCACACGCTAAGAAAAACATTAAGCATTCCCAAATTGGATGAAAGAATGACGACATTTAATGAGAGGAATTAAGCGTTGGTGAACAGATAACCTGGTTACATTTATGCTCGCCGCAACTGAATGAGCAGATCACATGTAACACCAATTAAACTTAACACCACCTCCAAGAGACGCTTGATCAATTACAGTCCTCGGAGGTATTTGTTCATGACCAGATGACGTGCATTTATATCATCAACTTTATGAAAATTCTTCTCTGGTTTGTATCTCTAAAATAATATTTTGCTTGCATTCACAGTAACATGGAATGCTATCTACCTATAAATCCAGACTGCATACCAGACACACAAAATGGCACATATGAAACGTTATATACAATACCCGGCGGTTGTTTTCAAGTAGAGTAATCCAGAAGTTAATAGTTTACGATGGAAGTTAGAAAGAGTGAAGAGTTCGAACAAGAAAACAGGTCAATTGCTCGAAAATTTGATAACAAGTTGATACATTTTGATGAACGTACGTTAATCTTTTAAGGCATTTTTCTCATCATCAGCTGAAGGTTTAGCAAAATGTTTTGTTTTTAAACTTCTCTATTCTATGAACAAAAACACATGCAGTTTGCTGTAGGCCTACAGAATTGAGCTTCATTGTTTTGCGCGCGTATGCGCGTGTAGATACAGAGCAAATGAAGAAAGAGATATAGTCCTCCACATATTAATCTTTCAAGGGATTTTCCTCATCAGCTAAATGATTGGCCTAATGTTTTGTTTTAAAATTCTCTATTATCTGATTATAAGAACAAACCAACATGCGTTTAAGATATTGTACTTAGTGGGTTGTGTATGTGTGTGTGTGGGTGTGTGTGTGTGGGAGTGGAAATATTACAGAATGTTGAAGGAAGCAGTACAGATAAGACACACCAATAAACAGACCGGGAGATCCCTTACTTTTAAGGACAGAATATTCATGATGTCGATGACGTAACCTCATTCCATGCTATACTCCCAGTACTACTAAGTAGTTTCCGAGACGAATTTCTTGAAATCTAAACGATAAACTCATAACAGAGTCACGAGCTTTTTGTATTCCTTTATAACTCATTTACTTGAACATTCATGTTTTCTGTTCTTATCAAAGTCTAAAAACTTCCAGGGGCTTTGGAGCTTTAAACCCTACACTAAACTAGTGCAACCGGAATGCTGCATTATGGATAACCCTGGTCAATTGCGGCTTTTAAAGCGTTTTTGGTCCTTACTAGTAGGGGTTTCTGTAGTCCTTGAAAGTAAGGGATCTACCGAACTGGTAAACTCATTTATGATTTACACGTAGACAGCACGCTATCGCTATTGATATTATCTAGACCAAAAACTGAAATCCACCGATTCAAGGTAAAAAAAAAAGGCCTCTCATCTGTTTACATATAACAGCTTCTATTTTCAAAATGTATTTCTGTTGTCAAAATGGACTGGAATAAAGCCGTCACATTACCATTATACTCCTTTTTGGTACTTAATAAACTCTGTACCAGAATAGCAAACAAAATTGTTGTTTACAACAATTACAGAGTATATTAAGTGCCAAAAGGACTATAATGGTCATGTGAAAGTTTTATTCCAGTCCATTAACACAAAAGAAAACCATTTTAAAAATAGAAGCTACTATATTATAAATTGTAAGAATATAAGAATTATTTGAAGTTGTGAAGTATTAAAGGCACATTATCTTTGTTTCTATGAAATGTGCTATCAACACCATGGATAGTTACGCTTTGAACGAGGGTTGAATGTGTTTTTTAATTTCCTTTTAAGATTTTGTCAAATGTTAGTTAACCTTATTTCACTTTGGAAGATTTTTGCACACATGTGATTGTTCAAACACTTTTTTTACTGTGTCATTTGCTCCTTTTTGTTATTTTCACAAGGACCAATGGCCAAAAGTAACAACTAAATTAACTGATTTTCAATTGATTATTCAATTACAAAAGAACAGCTTTTTGCACACTGCAAAAAATATCATTACTAGTGTTAAAACTTTAACTCATCCTTTCTTGCATTAAGATTTAGATCGAAAACTTCGTACGGGCAGACTTCGTGAAATCATTCATTTCGATGTGGTTTGAACTTTACAAACCTTGGTACTGCCTTCAATAAGACTAGATTCCATTCTTCAAAGTCCTAAATCATTTCTTACTCTCTGCCTCTGTGAAACGTAACTGCATGATATACGACATGATGTTTCGTGGACCATCATACATCACAAAACATTATCATTTAGTAGACTGCATACAAATTTATCTTCTTTATTAAAAAAATCCTGGTTTCACGTATCGCAACTACATACAAACTCAACATGCGATGTAATGTGGACTGATGTTTTGTTATTACAACAAGGAAATCCACGGAAGATAATAATATAGTTAAAACATTGATGTGCTACAAAGTTCCCTTATTAAATGTGTATGGACACAAAGTAGAGACCTAAAGAGAGATTACGCTTAATGACTCTAACTATTCAATCCCCGGTTTCTCGAAAATAGTATGAAAATCTAGTTATAAAACCCTGTTTTTGTTTTTTGAGTTTTAATAATAATTTCAGAAATGTTCACAATTCTGCTATATCTTATGTGATTCAGATATTCTGCAGCCATTAGAAGTTCGTCTGCACTGTGGCAGTAAAATTATATAAGGCGCGTGGCGCATTACTGGTTAATGGCGACCTACATCACTCTACAAATCTTTTCTTCCGATGTCAAAGACACATTAAATTTTGAATAGATCAGTTCAATTTGTTTTTTTTTAATAGCGCAATTAGTTTAACGAGTTACAATGATTACGGCCTGATCAAAGCTATACGGGAATTGTTTTTATGGAAATCTAGACTATAGCATAATACGCGTCTATGGTGGACTATTACAATTTTAGTAAGTATTTGATGATAGAGAAGATATAAAAAGTACTGAAGTATAAACCAATTTCTACGAGATAATACGCAGCAGAACTTACTTCAGAAAAGACTTCAAACCACTTTTTTTACACAAACTTAAAAATGAGAAAAATATCAGTTTCTTTATTCTATCTAACGTGACGGTCGTAAAATTTTAAGTTTAATCGTGATTTATTATCTCCGATGCAAATAAACAGATAAAGATTATCTTTAAGAGTCCGGGAGCAACCACAAAATTGGGTTACTTTGAAATACCCCAAAAAGTGGGTACTTTTATGTATGACGTCATCGCATGAGCCTACACATTTCACTAGCCCACACTAAACGTATGGGGGTTTCTCATTTTCCTCTCTGGATCGTTCAAAATTTAACTGGATATCCTGAAACTTTGGAGACGGATAGTAAATTTTGTCGGGTTGCTCCCGGACTGTTTAAAATCAAGTCTTAGATATTTGCCGAACAGATACTTACATGACCTCGGTCATTTTGAAGAGTTTTGTTATACACCAGTCTAAATATTTGAAATGCACTGTTTATTGTACTTGTACTTGCACTGAGTGCCCGAGGATTAATCACCTTTACTGAATATTAACAAGTAACATAATATTTTGATCTGTTAATGATGTCGAAATAATTCAAAAAATCTTGAAATAGATAAAGATATATAATATAAAGAAAATAATGGATATCTTGATTAAACAGATTTTAATTATTTGCAAACGTAATTCAATGACTGATTTTATGAATGCAAGTAATTGGATGTTTATTAAATTTCTCACAAAATTATCAAACTGTTAGAATATCTGGCCAACTGGCAGCCAGAAATCATCGTAGGAAGGGACAACACTAAACTTATTTTACCGTTCGAGATATACATGGATGTTTACTATCTTGCCGCTTAGAGAGGGTAACAGCTGAAAACGCATAAACAACCCGTAATATTTTGCGTATGGGGGAGGACTGTCTTTCTAACTCGGTGGAAGATGGCGGAAATCACTACTTCTGTGTGATCTACCATAATTATTGCAGGAGAATTTGCATGGAGGGAGGATTCCATTAAAATGATTTCAAATAAGGCACTAAATACCTAAAGTATTATTAAATTGTCAATAAAAAGTAGACCTTACTTCAAAAATAAAATATCATAACAACATAACATAACAAGATGACGGGCTAAGAAGAGTGAATCACCCCCCAAAATCCCAAACTAACACCACTACCACACACACAAACAAATCAAAGACGCTCAGAAAAAGTAAAGAACTTATCAATGTTGACTTTGACATTGTGAACAGAATTGGAGCTAACTACCCACTCAGTCAAACTATTCCACTCATCATGAACAATGTATTTTTCTTATTGTCATGACTGAAAATATCAATTTACAAGATATTTATGATAAGTTTATCAGTGCATATGGAATCGTAGATTTATTGTAAACGACACCAAGGGACAGAGGGACAATTAAACGTGAGCGGAATTGTTTCAAAATTGCTCTGCCGGAACGGGCGTCGCCGTCGTTGTTGTTGTTGTTTTGGGATTTTGTGTAAGTTTGTTTTTATTTTTTATTATCCCGTGTTCTTTACATTATTAGCGTAGTGATCAAGCAGATTCATCTTATGTAACAAAAGACATTGATAGAACAGAGTAAACTAAATTCGATATCATATTAATTTCATTCGTGTGATAAAGAGTCTGGTGTGAAAAGTCTACTGTAGACTGTTAGCATCCTGATACTCACTTTCTCACTAACTTGATCATGTATTTTGAAGAACGAGTTTTTTCTTTAAAACTTTCTTCATGTGAAAATAACTTTTCTGTTTCCTGAAATATCTAATGAGTTTTACGTAACAAAACGCAGGAAAATTATCATACAATGCACAAAGTCTTTGATGAATGTGAGTGTTTGACGTCACAACTAATCTGATATTTGAATTAGCCCTCAACGTTATCTTTATCTGTATATACAGACACATACAGATTTTATTTACTGCAAAACAACTCGTATCTTGGTGTAGGATCAAAAGCTGCACGTATGTCACATGTCCGATTTAAGCTTTTAACTGTTGTGAAATAAATGACATTTCGAGCTGTTCAAGAGACTATTTACTGCTGATATGATCAGGGATATGGCATACAATATCCCAGATATGATCAAGGAAGTGTTCGTACATCCTTTGATATGATCGCAGCAGAAACTCCCGTGTCAGAGAAAGAATACTATTTAGTAATTTGTAAAATAGTGAGTCTGCAATTTCAAATATTGACAGTATCAATTAGCTTCCGTGTTATGCACGAGGTGGGTAAAACTCCATATATTGACATTAACAGTATCATGCAAAGTACAACAACCTATCTGCATGGGTCAAGGGTAAGGATAAGGCCTTTCATGTTCATCCACCTTATTCAATGGTGTTATAGCATATTACTGTGAACTACGATGTTTCGAATGTTATTAATTAATTTATTGTGTCATTTAAATCTCTTTAATCATAAAAGTCTGTATTCTTTCGGATTTAGCAGCATTTACGCACCAGTAGCTTTTCTAAAACAGTCAGGTCAAAATATAAAACATAATTTTGTAATAGTAATAGTGTAATCATTCTTTCTTTTTTGACGTGCGACATAAACGAAAGTTTTGCGAATTTTCCCCTCAAATCAACGTCCAGCCGCCAGAGGCCTTGTATGGTTGCATTTGCTTTATTATTTTGGTCAATGAAAAATTCACTGCGGCCTACTTATATTACCTTATAATTAAGTCATTTAAGAACACATTTCAGTCAGGACGATTGAAGGATACCCACAGAACTTGCGCGCCTCCTCAATTCATAGTTTTGTTGCAAATGGCTTAACGAGTGAATTTGCTCAAATAAATAATATCTTAAAGATAAGTGGATAGTAGTTACTCACTAATTTATATTCATCAATGATCCAAAGAAAATTGAAAACATCAAGAAGTCAGTGACCTCTATGAAATTAAATACCATTATTAGAGTTTTATGATCATATTTTAATTCAAATCAGCAATCTGCAACTCCCTTTGGAGTTGAAGAGTTCCTGCTTTGACTACAAGAAAAACAAGATATTTCTCGTTCATCGTCATTTTATGCATCTTGTTAATTCACTTGGGGGAAATTGAAATGCTTGCAGGTTCCCCATAGAGGAATCTTGAAGAAGTAGCAGAAAAACAGAACTAGAGTTGACTGAAACGGAAGTATACTTGATATGAATTTACTGAAGTGACTGCGACTTTTCGCGGTGATGTTCAGAATTAATAATTGTTCAATAAACAAATGAGATAAAATCATTTTTGGCATATACACCCGTACACATTTTCATGGCTCGAAAGTATAACAATCATTTTTAGAAAATGTTCTTATCTGAAATAAAAATGTATAGAAGCTATTTCGGAAACTTGTCGAACCATTCTGTATATCTTTGTAGAATACTCTAAATAGTTCATATTTCTATATATTTTTATTATGATGCTTTGACTTTAACGAATTCTTTTTTTGCGACTTAAGTACCCTTTCTTGGTACGGATGCAGTCTATTCATAGTTGTTGATTAAGTGTTGAAAGATATGCGCTGGAGGTAAAAAACAAAAACAGCTTACTATATAACGTCTGAACATTCGATAACGTAATTCGTGACATTTCGCTTCGTTTTATAACAAAGTTGTAGTTTCCTGTTACGACGATATGCAAATGATATACCTACACCTTTTAGGGAGCTGAAATATATTTTCAAGCAAATTGATATGAACAATACCTGTTGGTGAAAATAAAATACATCAGATAATTGGTTGAGGGATTTTTGTGACACTTCGTGAAACAGTACGTAATTTCAAACACAACAGGAAATACTATACATCTTCCGGCTGTCTAAAAATACAATGTTGACACCAATTTTCAAGCGTTCTTTAAGGTTGTGGACGCCCTGCAGCCGTTTGTTCCGTTTGTTATAAAGTTGTACTGCAATTGTACTACTAGGTAATATCCCTTCTGTTCAATACAAAGATTTTTTGACCAGCAATCATATCATATAAGCATTGCCTTCTCCGAATAAAATTGGTACATATACAATTTAAGAAAATAACAATGATTCTTTTTAAATCATCCGAAATAAATGCAGGCCTATCAGAATAAAAAAAGACTACTAGGCATTTCATATGTTTGCGAACGGTTTAAACAATTATTCAATCTTTATAATGAATTAATAGAAATTCGTTGTATTACAAAAATATCCTAGTAAACGTATACGCTAAATGATTAGCCGTACATTCTTAATTGTTGCAGAAGAGTCATCAGGAGTCATCCTTAAAGGATCACTAGACCGAAAAGTGAGGGCGAATTTTTAGGGGGTACCCCCCAAATCAAATGTTTATGTAGCACGCAGCGGTATAGCAATTTTCTGATTGATATGAATATTCAAGTGACTTTTGCCCTCACGTCGCCTTTGGACTATGGAGGCATGAGGTTTATCGATCTGAAGATGTGGATTATATGTCTAGGAAATTGCAAAAACGATCGAGCGCCCTCACTTTGGGTCTAGCGCTGCTACTCCTAGTCTTCTATCATATATGTGAAACTTCACGGGAATATTTTGTTAAGCTTTATTCAATGTTAAAAATGTGTTCAGTTCTAGATACAACAATCATATATTAGAGCATTATGGATCAGATTTATATCTGTTCTATAATTATTTCTGATACCTGATAGGGATGTACCAACAATTCTGTATGCAATTTTGTTATATTACATTTTACATTAGCTCCTAAGATTGGGCTCATTGGTAAACCAGAAAACCAAAGGTTTTGAGGTTCCGAAGCGCAATATAGATTTTAAGTTTGAACTATTGTATAATAAATGTTATTGCACAATGGGTTAAAAATAACAATGACAACCAAATAACTCACAGTTCTCACAAGAATGGAATTTAACAATGAATTCTATTCAACCATTTTGATTTCATTAACATGTATACACTTGCTAACAACATAATCATTTCAAATATGAAACAAAACAAACATGCAGTTATTAAAGTACGAGCATTTAAAGATTTTACCTTAATGGAAATCTACTCATTAATATGCATGACATTGCTACCAAAACATAGGGCACATCTGCAGTCCATCTGTCCATGCGCAATCTATGTGACACATATGACCGGAATACCTCGCATCGTTTTTGCGATACTGTGTTTACAAGCTCTCTTCAACAAAATCATGTTTAGCCCCACTCACTGTGCATATTAACGAAATTCAACATTCTTGTACCACGAACAATGTACACACTAGCTAACAAGATAATTATACCAAATTTGAAACAAATCAGTCATGCGGTTCTTAAAATATTAGCATTTTAAGATTTTAACATTAAGCCCCGCCTACTCATTAAAATGCATGGCATCGTCATTTAAAACAATGTGACACATCAGTGGACCATGGGCTACCTGTGTACCACACGTGAAGTGAATCGTTCCTGAGATACTGTGTTTACAAGCCCTTTTCAACAAAATAATGCTAAGCCCCGCCCACTATGCATATTTATGAACTTCAACATTGTGGTACAATGGACATGTACACACTAACAAAGATCATAATTACACCAAATATGACACAAAACAGACATGCGGTTGTTAAAATATGAGAATTTAGTTTGTTTATCATTAGCCCCGCCTACTCATTAATATGCATGACATCGCCACTAAAAACAATAGGGCACATGTGCGCACCGTGGGCTATCTGTATACCATATATGAGATATCTTGAGATATCGTGTTTACGAGCTGGGCGTCACAAACACACATACACACACACACACACACACACACGCCATCATGACTGCCTATGTTCCTGATGCTATTGCATCGGAACTAAAAACGCTTCACGTTTTGTAATCATTTTACTGCTACTTGTACCAGGGATGTAAGATAGCCTCAACCACAACTCTGCTTTATTCTCGGTGTCATATATGTATATTACAATGAAATGGAAACACAGTAAAAACCCTCTGCGTTGTTTCTTTTCAACACTATTTCAACAGGAATTTGGAAATTGGAAAACCTACTTAAACTTTTTTCATGATTAGTTCAATATTTATTACTATGTAAGGAATGCATTAGAGGGAAATTCTTAACTGATTCTACATATAAATATCAAGTTTTATCTTTTAATTTTTAAATGATTTTACATGTGATTATTTTAGCCGCATGTACTTAAGAAATAAAGGTTTTCTTCAAATCACTTTTTGGTTTTCCTCTCCATGTATTATGGTTTCAAAGGTAAATTAGAGAAGCCTGATAATTCATACATCACTAACCTGCATATTATTACCAGTTTTAACCAATTTGTCTTTGAGTATTGCAGCTGCCTTCATTGTATTTAAACACTATCGTGGCATTGTAATCATTAACAATAATGTATGTGATATGTATTCATTGAAATTCAGGTGCAGTCATTATTTAAATTGAGCATTGTAGTGAAATGAGCAAATGAGAACAAGTAATTAAGAGTGCATCTGTTTAGCTTCCTGCATAGACCCATAAAGTTCAACCAAAACGAAGTGTGTACATATGATGGTTTCTTTCTTGCTATACAAAACAGGCCATATATAGTAACGAGAATGAACTACAGAATTTCACATTTTGAAAAGTATCAGTATGATGATCACCTTTACAGAGCATCACCTACATGAGGGCGCCATAAATGGAAATACATGGGCAAATAACAGCAATAAGCTTTTAAAGAAATATTTCCGTGAATATATATAATATATATATATATATATATATATATATATATATATATATATATATATATATATATATATATATATATATATATATATATATATATATATATATATATATATATATATATATATATGTATATGTATATATGTATATATATATATATATATATATATATATATATATATATATATATATATATATATATATATATATATATATATATATATATATATATATATATATATATATGTATATATATATATATGTATATATATGTATATATATATATATATATATATATATATATATATATATATATATATATATATATATATATATATATATATATATATATATATATATATATATATATATATATATATATATATATATATATATATATATATATATATATATATATATATATATATATATATATATATATATATATATATATATATATATATATAACGCCAACTTTGAAAGGAAACATGATGTTTCGTACAACTTAGTTACTTCGTCGGATGGAGACCGGAACTAATTATCCTCCTGGGCACAAACAAAACAGACGGACTAATCAAATACATAGCTTTCCTCTCCAACCTCAACTACTTTAAGTGACCTTTTAAATATCGTTGTATTATATTGTACTTTATTTAGTTATCTTTGGTCTCCATTCGAAGAAGTTGTACGAAATATCATGTTTCCTTTCAAAGTTGGCGTTTCTATGGCATTACCATTATTATTTGTAAGGTTCTATTTCGCCTGCCTACACGTGGACAATCATACAATGACTATATATATATATATATATATATATATATATATATATATATATATATATATATATATATATATATATATATATATATATATATATATATATATATATATATATATATATATATATATATATATATATATATATATATATATATATATATATATATATATATATATATATATATATATATATATATATATATACTACAAAAGAAACAATTTGGTGTACAACTAATGTTCATAACTTTTTTCCGTTTAGGAGTTATTGAATTTGAAAGATTGCACAAGTGTGTTGAAAGTGACTTCAGTGTACAGTGTGATGTCATAAAGTCAAATACAAGATCATTTTTGTGTATTTCTTCGAAAATTAATAGTCTCTTCCTAAATTACTGAAACCATTTTTTTGTTTAATAATTGTGATAGGGTATCACGTACACTCTATGAGAACGTGCTTTATTTTAGTAAAAGAAAAATGTTTTGTTTTAGTTTTATAGAAATACATAAGAATTGTCTTGGATCTGCCTTTAAAACATCACATTTTTCACTTTTCAACACACTCGCGTAATTTCAAAATGCAATAACTCCCAACAGAAAAAGATATCAACATGATTTGTGCACCAAATGGATTCTTTAATACTCATATTACTAGTCCTCTTTCATTTTTCTGAAAATGAAAATTCACGGGAATATTCCTTTTAGAAGTGTTTGTCCACCTCAACCAAATTAAGTTTCATCAGCGTTCTCTCTCGAATATGGTTGTTTTCTAAGGATTAGATTAAGGTCCGGGATTGACCGAAAACACTTATCACATAATGAGTCTTTTTCTAGTTCATAAACGAGAAAAGGATTTCAAAATACAATACCACGTTCCATCGTACGTTACTACGTTTTGCCGAAATGGCAATTTCACGAGTACTCTTAACAAATAATTTTAAACCCAACATTGGGCAATAAACATAAAAGTTGGATTCCGTTTTTTTCCCCATTAAATCAGTTCATTGGTAGCTTTCCCTTAACATCAATATTTGTTCTTAATATTTTAAGATAAGCCACATTATACATATCGCCAATGTACGAGCATCATGCAGACATGTTTCTAAGTATTTCACAGCTAGGCTGTAAAGTTTGACAGTAGAGAAATCTTCATCAGTTTCGAGATCAATTTCAGGCCTATATGTTCATGCCTTCATTGGATTATTCTCTGAAACTAAAAATGGTGGGAGGTTTATTTGCAACACCCTTGTCTATGCCTACGCTCATGCTTAATAAAATGTTGGTTGTGGTTTTCCGAAAAATTTGTTCCTTGTACTTTTTAAAGAAGCTTCTTTACACAAGCTTAAACAAAATCTGTGATGAAATTAACATACTTGCGTCTTTTTCACCATTCATTGATAAACCGGTGATGTGAAACTATCATCTTGTGATGAATATTAAACGTGAAGCACAAGCGATAAATGGCAATAAGTGAAAAAAAACAGCAACGTGCTATCAGTCTAGTAAAAATCAGAAATTTCCTAAAGATTTTATGCTCGGATAACTCAGATAGTTACAAAGTCCTAGGACTTTCAATTGATAAAATAAAGTGATACAAAAATCATGAATAGCTTTAGTTATCAAGACCGTACCTAATGCATTTACCACTTATCACAATGCATAATACTTGATATCTATAAACATGTAACATTTCAATGATAACATACACAGAATCTGACATAAATATTATTTCTTCCTCGATTGGAAAATCGTTTGATTTTGCTTCCCTGACGATCGTTTATACAACAGTTGATTAACTTTTGAAGACAGAATAATATCTCTGAACGTGGCTGACAGTGACAAAGTTTTGTAAAGGGGAATGATTATGTCTCTGATTCAATTGGAAAGATTGTCAGAAAGTTTATTGTTGGTAGTACCTGAACAATTTCTGAAGTGCTGATATTGACAGCATTCATTCTCTCTGTTCCAAATAAGGAGCTCGCACAGATGTTAAAACAATGATTAATAGCAAATAACAACATTTCAAATGACATTTTTCGGAGTAAAGATTTTTTTTTTTTTTTTATGGTGTTTCCTTAATGCTGTTAATCAGGTTGTTAAATGATTCAAACTGAAGAGAGTACTTCGAAATCTCTGACAGGTTAGTAATCCGATTACCTCATGGCAAATCAAAGCTTCATATTTTTAGACTTATTAATTGATTGAAAATAAATCCCGAATTTCCATTCACCATTCTCTTGCCGGCATTTACCATTATTTCGATTATAACTATTGTGGTGACTTTAAGAAGTAAACTTAGTAAAGCAGCAAACAAAAGGAGAAGACGCCAAAGTCATTTTACGGGACGGACTCGGTTCAGCATTATGCATGCAAGCACTAAGATCAGGTGTTCGTTTCCTGTTGTTCTTAAGAGTACATGACTACATGCGTACTTCAAATTACAAGCGCGAAAACATATTAAAATAGTTATATATAGCAAAACAACATTTTACATTTCATTTGCCGGGAGCAAATTTTTTTGTTTTTAAGTGTCTTTTTTTTAATGGTAGTAATCAGGTATTAAATGAGTAGAACAAAGAGAGTACTTACATGTTAACGATTTTTCTTGGGAGGCCTATGTCTAACCCCTTCGAAATCTCTGAAAGGTTAGTAATCCGATTAGGCTCATGGCAAATCAAAGCTATCTCGCGGTGGATTTCACAAGGCCCGTCCGAAGTTCGGCAAATTGTCCGAGCGAAGAATAACACAAAGTATATCCCCAAAATAAGCATTCTCTTTCCAGCGGAGGACATTGTCAAACCTGGATTTCCTTTTGAATCAACTTTGATTTAGAAAATTCCGTCTACAAAATATATATAATGGAAATAGTTTGCAGCAAACTTGGTATTCCGACGCAAGTACTTAAACGTTTTTGTAGTTTGGCTGGGTATGTTTTGACATAATTTGAAAGAACATCGTGTTTTTTTGTGATCTGCAATGTGTTAATAAAAACAGCTCTAAAGACTTCGATGGAAATCAGCATCTGAACATTATTAGTAAGCCACCCGCCTCGTTGTGTCCATTTCTGAAAGTACAAAATAAAACAAAGCTATTAAATGATACGTATGAAACGTAATGTTATACTTGATATTCATTATAGGCTTATTTTGTTCATTTCAATTTGTATTATTATATAAACAAAAAAATATTTTACATGTATTATACATATATTTTGTCCATGAAACTCAAAAACATGGCACAGCAAAAAATAATTAAAGTAAAGTATATCAATACAAAAACTTAATACAACAGTGTAAGAAAATATGAGAACTTATTATTCTATAATATTTTGTTACTTACTGTAAAACCTGCAGAAAAATATTACGCTGCGAGTTAGCTTACCCTGTACTTGTATATCGTGTATCTACACATTCTAGGAGGTAGTTTTAAAATCCACTGCCTCTTGTCTCGAACCTTGTGATAAATGAGGCTGTGAATGCTAACGGGACGGTCGTTGCTATGTAACCGTGCAGCAATAGCATAATTCTGCACAAGTTGATGCCAACGCTCTCTCCAATGAAAAACGTGGCACTGTTATCATTTGCTTTATTCCCTGCAAACTCTCTGATATTCCCGTAAATTATAACATATGTAATATATACATGGCAAGTGAGCGGGCACATATCTGTCAACCGTATTGTAGTGTAGGGGTATCTTTGCTCGTTCAGTGAAATTAGAATACGAAATGCAAGTTATATCATTTAAGTAGTGGATCGATGCACACCCGATCGGTGAAAACGGTTTCTTGAGTTGAGAGAAACAGTAATCATATGTCCATTGTTGCATATATATTTAATTCAAACACTTGTTTTTCCGTAAGAACAGACAAATATTAGTACTGCTTTATTGTCAGTTTCAGATACAATTACGTGTTGACTTAATTACTCCGGTATCCTTGAGTTTGTGCATCTTACATATGCTGCTAGAAATACCACTTTCTTTCTCAAAACACTTAAATAATCTTATATAAGATCAGTACACGTCGTTCAACAACTTCCATGGCTGATGGTAAATTTTAATATATATCAATGGCTCATAAAATGACACAGTTATTTTGAAGATTGACCCACTAAAGGCAATCTATCATATTGAAATGAAAATGAATAATTATACAATACAATGTTTTTTTGTTTTTTTTGTTGACTGTTTGAAATATTTATACAAGCCAATTAATGTACGCTTTATAATGAAATGTACTCTGGAAAAGTGACGTCATTATTATGTTTCAGATTTACCTTGTTGGTGATGTTTCATATTATTTAAGGAAAGTGCATCCCTCTTGAATTAGAGAATATCAATAAACTTCATTAAATATACATCACGTTTTATCTATCTGAGAATTCCTTAATTAAAATTAGGCGATAACTTAATATCTAACGCCATCGATTAGTAGGTATAATCCTACCATTTTTTGTAAATATATCTGAGAACTGCATAGCATGCAATACTTCCAACTTGCAAAACTGTTCCAACAATTATACCGGCCGAAGATCGGATCAACATACGGTACTTGATGTCTTTTCCGCCACCGAGGGTTTGGAAAAAGGTAGGAACATCTCAACTTCATATTCATATTCATATTCTACTTAGAATATTATGATTAAAATAACTTGGAATAAAAACTATTAAAACAATTGAATCAAATGTGGAATAATAATTGATCACCCTTGGAATGAAGACCAGACTTTGACGGAAAATCTTTTTCATAAATAATGGAGACAAACGCTATCTCCGCCGGAAAATACCTTATAGTTATTACCTCATAGTTATCGTAACTAACTCGCCCAAGCGATCTACCTACTGTGGTGTAGCGGTTATCATACCAGTCTACAAACCACGAGGCCCCGGGTTCAATCCTGGGGTGGGTAGACACGCCAGTGCACCACAACTGGTTATCAAAGGCCGTGGACATTGACTTGGTTGTCGATGTTATGTCTGTCCGTACGTCGTACCTGTGTTCTCGTCCGGGTCGTATTAAGCGTTTCGTGATAGCATTTGTACTATCATAACCGAATACGCAGGCGACGACCCCGTCTTTGTAATTGTGTGTTCAACTCTCTCTCTCTCTCTCTCGCCCAAGCGATATGCAACATCTGTGAAGATGATCAGGTCTAGTTATATTTCATGATATCTGTTTTGATTTATTGCTTGATACAATTAATCCCAAATTTACATCCCATGAAGGCGTTTAGCATTAAATCGATTCAAACTATTGTGGTGAGCTTAAGTAGTAAACTTTATTAAGTAGTTAACTCAAAATAAAATAAAAGAAGAAGATGCCAAAGTCATTTTTACAGAACGGATTCGTTCCAACATGATGCAATGCGAGCACTAAAAATAGATGTTCAATTTATGTCGTTCTTAATGTAGAATGACTTACTAAATGCGTGCACCGTATCTCTGCTCGCAACTGTTCTCCTTAACAAAGAAAACACGCGCTCGATGAAACGTTACAAAAGCTTTTGCTCTGAAGCAAAATCACAACGGAACTGCTTCGTTCCAGTAAAACAGAAAAATCAGCGAGGGTACGGAAATTTGATATTGCAGATTGATAAACAAATAAAGTGGATGAAAGAGATGAATCTATAACCCAAATCAGTGTTAATTGCATCTGTAAATCTTACAGATAGGGGCGGTGAAAAAAGTTTGAGTTTCATAGGGGTGCAATATTTGTGGGCCACCTTTTGAACGACCTAATAACAAATTTAAAGTTTGTTCTAACAATTTATAAACTTGAAAAAACGGGTAGGTAGAAGCACCGTACTCATTTAAATAAAGTTGCCTAGCATATTTGCTATTAAAATGTATTAGTAGCATATTTGGCACAGTAAAACGGGAAGGCGAACCGCATGGGCAACGGGGTCCTTTTAAAATTATTCTAGGTAGAACAAAATGAACAAATTGTGCATAGTTTAGAACTGCCCCTGCATAGGTATTTAGCACTTAACTGGAACTAAAGATTTTTTTTTCCCTTTTTCAGAAATTTTAAACAAAGCAAGTGACCTCGTTGGATTTTCTGCCCCTTTGCCCTAAATTGCTTCTGCCACCCATAGAGATAGGGCGTATACTTGCGAAGTGTCCAAAAAAATTCTCAACTTTAAAAACATCTGCTTGAAGAATAATGCGAAGAACAGAATATATGTCATTAGCATCAATCTTGCATATGAAAAAAATTGTTTTTACAAAGTATATTTCATGCAGTTGCCTCCTTGATGGAAACAATACAGGAAGGCAGGTGCATTTTAATTCTATTCATTTTAGGTATAAGACCGCCCCAGTAAGACTACCGTGAAAATCATTCAAATTATTTACGGAAACGATTCGTTCCAGATAATTGCACTACGGAAAGAAATATTCTTTTAGAAAGCTTATAGTGACAGCTTTGGAATGATTGAATGAGAGCAAAAATAGAATTAGCCGTCCGGAAGTTTTCTCGCCTGCATGCAAGTGCATGCATGTAAGCTGTATCTAGTTAACAAGAAATCACGCCAAAGCAATATCGTCATGCAAAATTAAGCATCAATCATAAAAATGAAATATGTCGTTCAAGCATATCGTAGAATAATAGAATGCGTTAATGTTTCCGTGATCAAACGGTAGTTGTAGTTGTTTTCATATAGTAACACGGAACAAACTAAATATTTATCCGCAGTTTTGATCAGAAAAGAGGCTGGTTGCAACGGTAAATCATTTGTGATGGGCTTCCATTCTACGAAACAAGTGGAAGATAAGACTTGCAAAGTGTATTATGTTTATGTATAAGGCAATATATTAAATTCCAAATTTCTTATAATCGTCGTCAACAAAAGTCTTTCGGGAAATATTAAATCATGCGGAAACACTGAAAATAGATATCTAATGAGGGTGTTTACTCCCGTCTGACTTAAGTCACTAAAATGATCAACTATTACGATAAATTCTAGAAAACTGCACAAAAAATAAACAATCTGCGTTATTACCAATATAAAAATCTGCGTCATGAAATTATGAACAGATGAAAGTGTCACAGGCCCGTGAGATATTGAGGTCGTTTTTGTTCACTATTTTGTTTCTTTTGAAGTCCTCTTTCATATAAGATAAAATTGCTTGACCATTTTACTAATCCTGTAAGAGAAAACACATGTTTCAAGCAAGTTACTGACAGAGGCTACTTAGCTTTATAACAACTTCAGGAATTTGTAAAATTTGTTGAAAAAATTAAACTTTGTGTCAGAAGCAGCACCTCCCCGACAGATTACAAGCAAACAGAAAATATTTTAACTTTGTGTCAGAAGCAGCACCACCCCAACAGACAACAAGCAAGATAAAAAAAAATATCTGGTCTGGTAATGAAATGATCTGAACATTCCTACATTACACATAAAAAGATACAAAAAAGTACACGGATCAATTCTGACAGCCAGTTTTAATGAGATGAAAAATCCAGTTGTTAATGCAAGTTCATGTTAAAATAAGTTCATGTTGCCTCTGCCATCCATATGATTTTTAACAGATTTTGCCTATAATACAAAACATTAATACCATCATCACTTCCATTCATTGTAATTGCTTCTTATTTCCTGTACTGTTCTTCTCAAGAATTAATGTGCCTATGCAGCCTTTAATTAGTTAATCAAACAAAGACTTGTTCTAGGTACCATTGCTCGGGTAAAATTAATCTCTTTTCTCTTTTAAATTATCGATGTACGACCGAATAGGCTTGTTGAATTTCCTTTGGCTGCTTAGTAGATTGATGTATGCTAACTTTACATTTTGAGACTTTGAGAGTACTCTACGACTGCTAGAACAAACGACTTTTATCTTAATGCATAAACAGGGAGTTGTAACTCCCAAATAACAACTGCCTGTTATAAGCTGTTTCCTACCTGCTTGCAGAAGATATACTATTGCCGCCTTGTTAGGACATGTTAATAAAAAGATATTTGTTTTGTTCGTCAAAATGATGAAGTCTTCAAAAGATTTGAACCTTTCTGATTGGCAACATGTCTCTTTTATGTTATTTTTGTGTGTACTAATATCACACCAAACCATACTGATTAGTCTGGTACAGAGCTTGAAACATAATTTATAGGTTATATAGAAGCAGCCGACATTTAGTGATATCTTCCATGATTCCATTTCAATCTTATGCAATTCAAATGTGAACTAGTGAAGCTCATCTGGAACATATCTTTGTAGGGTAAAATTTGTAACTCAGTTACACACTTTTATTTCTCTAAAGAGTATTTTCCATTCCCTTCTTTTGTATGTTTACACCTTATTTTTCTACCAGAACCAAAAGGTTTTGTGGTTCCGATGCTTTTTGTTTTTCATATGCTGATTGATTGGCAAGTTTTGTATTAATTGTCATGTCATTGCATATCATGCAATATTTGTCCCAGGATATTTATTCATAAGCCACGACCTCCATACATGATGCAGATCAATAAAATAGACATACCTATTGACAACACTAGCATGTGCACAATAATTAACAATATTATCATAGTAAGTATAATGCAAAACAGACATAGGGTTGTTCATGTATCATATTTGAAGAATTTTAGGTTAAGCCGCCTCCCCTACTCATTAATATGCATGGTATCACCACCAACACCAATAAGGCACATCCACAGACCACGGACTATATGTGTATCACATATGATTTAAAGCCAGATTATCATTCTTTAGATACCGTGATTACGAGCTTTTTCAGCAAAATCATATTAAGCCCCGCCTACTATGCATACTAATGAAATTCAACGTTTTTATACCATGAACATGTACACAGTAGCAAACATTACTGTACCAAATATGAAACGATAACAAATATGCGCTTGTTAAAATATGAGCATTTCAATATTTTTACATTAAGCCCCGCCTACACATAAATATGCAAGATATCACCACTAAAAACAGTAGGGCACATCTATCTACCATGGGCTGTATGTATACCACATATGACATGAATCCTCTGTACCGTTCTTGAGATATCGTGTTTATGAGCTTGCCGTTACATAAAACAACAACAAAACACACACATAAATATATATATATATATATATATATATATATATATATATATATATATATATATATATATATATATATATATATATATATATATATATATATATATATATATATATATATATATATACATATATATATTTAATACATACATATATATATTTAATACATATATATATACTTTAATACACATACGTATATACATACATATAATATATATATGTATAGCATACATACATACTTTAATACATGTGCATACATACATACACACATACATACATACATACATACATACATACATACACACATACACATACATACATACATACATACATACATACATACATACATACATACATACATACATACATACATACATACACATATACATACATACATACATACATACATACATACATACATACATACATACATACATACATACATACACATACATGCCCTTGCATCTGAACCAAAAATGAAAGACTCAAGCAAATTAATTAGATATTTAGGCGTGAAACAGAAACTTCAATTTTGTGTCCAAATGTTTGTAAGAACATTTGTAATATTTGAAAAGATACCTTTCATATTGCAGGTTGTGAAATCTCTAGTTCTGTATCATATGACGTATATAATGCGCCCAGTGTGCCATTAGTCCTGAAATTGACATAAAAAATAGAATTAAATCGACATACTAAAATGCAATTCTACATATACAGATTTTACATTCTTGGAGGATATGAGGAAATGAAAGGCACTTAAAAGTTCCTTAAATTAGGAAATTTTCGTGACATGGACATACCATTTTGTGATATTTCCCATGATGATTTGCTATACTAACGTCAACACCGATGTAGTGTTATAAATTTCAAATTTTAAATACCTCTGGGAATAATTTCTTTTCCCAGCGAAACTTAAAACTCAGTGAAAAACCTTCATTGCTTTCATGGCTAACTAATATATTTACTCCATTTTTTTATATCTTTCCCACGCCGTTTTTGAAATATGAGGAAAATCAGAAAAACGACTAAACAGTCATTGGCGCGAAACAGTCATCTTCAAATATTTGTAACAGTATAATTTTGCCGCAAAATCTATCATTCTACATTACAAAATGAGGCCTCACTTAATATTTCTGTATATTTTCATCACAAAACATAAACAAAACGTCTACAGAAAAAAAAACCCAATCCATTTCCTCTTTGGAAAAATATTATAATTATAGTCATACTATTATAGTTATACTGTTATATAGTATTATATTCAATTATAGTTATAT